>JAQFVV010007307.1:0-110187 GCA_028023455.1 Epiperipatus broadwayi | reverse complement strand
TGGTCACACATGTACCTACAAAACATCCACAAATTAGAAATGTTAGGGTTGGAAAGAAAGAAAGAAATAAGAAAGAAAAAACGAGCTTGGAAATTAACAAAACCAAGAAATGTTGAAAATTAGCAAAACAAAGAGAAAGAGAGGGAACTAGAGTTAACAAGATCATTATCTTTTGCTAGTCAAAGTCCGAATTTTGATAAAAGTAAATATTAAATTATAATACTACAAGCATATGGTAGGAAAGTTAAAGCAGTAAAGAAACATAAATAAAACATGTAGTAAAATATGATTTAGGAAAAGTAAAGTTTAAAAAAAAAAAAAAAAAACTTCGATAGCGCGGAAAGAAAAACCTAGAAAATTAATATGTTCGAAAAGATAAGAATCTGGGCTTCAAAGTACACATTTGACGATAAACGAAATGCGGGTTTTATGGAGTAGAGTTAAAGCAAGAATTAGATAAAAAATAAATGATTATTAAAATTTAAATAAGAAATAAAGAAAACATGCATTAAAATTTGTGTAAGTAATCAAAGAAAAATAAGGAAATAAATAAAATATATGTAGTGCTATAAAATCATATAAAATAAAGTTACATATGGCCGAAGGCATAGCATGGGAGGTGTCAACAACAAGTGGAAACAAAGAATCCAAAGGACAAAGACCATTGGAATGTTTTAATTAAAAAAAAAAAAAAAGAGAGAAAAAATTAGGTGGAGAGCTAAGGAGATTAAAGGAGAGATTAGGGCTTGAGACTTCGAGTCGACAAGGTGAAAAAATCGCGGCTCCAAGAATCAGCTGATATAGCTAACCAACATGACTTTTACCGTCGATATCTCACATAGTATGACTGGCTAAGGCCATCATAATCGCGGTCAATCCGGACTTCTGTACCAAGGGTTCTGCAATAATGTAACAGCTACGGTAGTAACGCCTGCCTATGGACTCCTGTAGTGGCCCGACCTGTGATGCCTCGTCCTCCATGCCTTAGTAACCAAGAAGCTACATCCCGCCAAATATAATCTGCGACCGTCCCTCCTAAAGAAGTGGATAATCCACATGACGGTCGACAACACATCGGAATGAACTCAAAGACTAAACCCTAGGTAACTTAAATCTTATTTTATATATCGTCAAATGTGCACATAAATTCCATAGACAATGGCCAAATGCCTTTGAGGAATGAAAATGATATTCTTGTGATAGACAGCTAGGCTAACAAGTTATAAATGTGATAGCATTTATAATGATTTGAAGTATTTATTTATAAGAATTTCAAGTATTTATTTCCTTGAAGCATTATAGAATATAATATGTTTAATTTTTATGTAGTGTCTTGTCTCGTTCTTCACCACTCCACAAAATAGTCTAATACTAAGAGGGTAGAAATATTACTTCATTTTTTGTCATTCTTTTAGTTATGAAATTAACACGTGAAACGTTGATGGTGCAGGGATTTATCCTGTAAAATTTATAAATTAGAACAAGCGCTGTAACGGTAATATCTTACAGCAGTCGGGAGAAAGTTGATCGGGAAAAATAATCTGGAGGCTATATCCGTATAGCGTACAGATTCGGTCAAGTACGGAAATCGGCTCGTCTGTTTCCATATTTCTCTCTGCTTGAGGTAGCGGAAAGTGGACGATTTTGAATAATAAGAATTCCCCATTACATATATAAGTGAAAGGGAAGTTGGAGCTTTTCGATCGTCCCGTGCCCGTTACATATTTTGGGGGCCAGTCCGGGATGCAAAACTTCTGCCCAATTAACAATCATGTGTTGAATAATTATATAATATAATAAATATTTTCTAAAATAAAAATTGGTTAATATATGTGTTTTCAAACATATAAATGTAGCATTGCAAGTTAAAGTGGTGAAAAGCGAAGGCGAAGGGGATAAGTTTTTTTTTTATAATACTCCATACGAGCGTTTCACGTCAAATGTGTACAAAGAGTAGCGAGGGGGAAATTTTTTTTTAGTATTATGAAAGTTATTGAAATGAATAGTGAAGGATAATCTCAGATAATAATTAGTCAAGTTATAACAAACAAAGAAATCATAATGTCAAATGATTACCGCCATGTAATATAAGTCGTGTTGAAAAAATATATATATACGTAGGATTTTAAGATAGTGAAAGGAATATAATTTACAAAACGTTTTATGTGTAACGAGTGATATTATCCCAGTGAAGAAATATATGTGTATGACGTTATCTTAAAACGACCGTAAAATAAGTGGAGTTTATAACGACATATTAGAAATATATATGTCATAAGTTCATGCGTCTGGAAACACAGTCAAAATGAATTTCTTTAGATATATCGATATAGTAGTGAGTTAAAATTTTAAAAATATATATATATAAACGTGCAGCATTGAATTAATTAAAGTGAGTCAGAGGTAGATGAGTAGGGAAAAACGAGGACAATCATCAAGATGGATGGGCAGTTGGGCAAATCTAGGGCAGGCAGACAAGAAGAGGAACCGGAGTACAAATGTTTGGATTGGCTAGCGATCTAAACACTAACTGATAAATCACAAATATTAAATCGTTAATCAAAGTAAAAGGAAAGCAGAGAATCAATAGAAAAAAAATTTTCGTTATATAAATATAGCCAGAAGAGTTTAGTAAAACAATATTAAAAACGTAGATTAAGGGTTAAAGAACATTATATTTATGCATACGAGATCCCAAGATAAAATGGATGTTCAAGGAAAGGAAGTAAGAGAAGGGAATGAAGATAAAGAGATGAAAGCACCGGGTAAAATAAGTAATAATGATATCATGGATATGCTAAGGCAAATGAGGATTGATCAACAGCAATTCGTGGAAGAATACATAAACAGACAAGAGAGAAGAATAGAAGAATGGATGATCAAGGTCGAAATCGATAGTCAGAAAAGAATGGCTGCATTCAAGGAAGAAGTAAAAAATGAGATCATCCAACAATCAAAGTCTAATGATACATGGGCTGGATTTCACCCAGAGATGGGGATGGATGAACAAAGGAGTATAGGGCCATGTGGATATGTGAAATCTGAAACGGTTGAGGAGAGAGTTAGAGAATTAGGAGAGTGTGATTGGGAAAAGGATATAGGACATCCAGAAAGGGAGATAAGACCGTTAGATGAAGAGACGGAGGTAGTTAGAGATAAGAGTCAAAGAGTGATGATGAGCGTGCAGGAGAGTTTAGGTCAAGTGGCAAAAGTAGTAGCCAGCTTAAACACAAGAGTGGAAGAATGTGTAAAGAGTACAGCCAATAGCAGCATTAAGGCCAATATAGAGAGCCGAGAACCAAGAACGAATGGAGAAGACAGAATCAGAGAATCTGGAAATTACATGGACTATCCTGAGGGCTTCCACCACTTCCTGAAGGTATAAGTTTTCAATGGTAACCCTGGAGAAAGCCCGATGGAACACTTGAGCAGCCTGGAACGGTACTTCCAATTCAGTAGAGTAAGTGAAGAAGCCAAGATAGCAGTTGCTTGCAGCCATCTGCAGGGCGAGTCTCAAGTCTGGTGGAATTCGCTATTCCAGAAGCCCATTACGTTTGCAGCATACCAGAGAATGTTGAAGAGCAGTTATTGGAGTGAGGAGCTCCAGGAGCATATGTTGCATCAAATAAAACAGCACAAATGGGGACCGGAGGAATCATTCGTAACATTCTTCTGTTGACAAGTGGCTAGATTATGACTAATAACAGCAAACCCATTATCGGAGACGCAAATACTTCGTATAATTAGGTCCGGGTTTCCGAAGAACATTGACTCTCATCAGTACAGAGAGGAAAACGGTGGACCAGGTGGCGGAGATGCTGAGTGCGCTGGACACCACTAGGGACAACCAACAGAATGATGAATCGCCGTCGGAACCGCGTGTAAAAGAAGCACCTAGAATAAGAAATGACTGGGATCCGGGGGAAAGAGTTGGCAAGAAGAACAAGGATATTCTAGGGAATGAAACCCAAGGAGGCAAGGAAATGGACGACAGAGAGGAGACAGAATATAAGCGTCCATATGACATGACAGTGAGTCATGGACCTCGAGAGCAACATCCGCATCCCAGAGGAGGAAGAGGTGATATCAACAGAGGAAGACAACCACCAGATAAAATGTAAGAGCGGTCCCAAAATAAAAAATAAAAAAAGGGGGACTAGATGATGACAAATTCAGAAATGGACATGGACCTCGAATCATGGAGAACAAATGGGCATACGGAAACTAACGATATAAAGAAATGATGAGCCAATAGATGGCCAAACAGTATGAGGGACTTTAGAATAAAATGATAAAGGATAAATTAATTGGCAGGATGGGGTCGTAGATTGAGGTTGAGGGAAAGTAGGCTTAGATATTTGTAGCTTGATCTTATTAGCAGTACTTGGTTTTGCCTTCTTCTTTGTCATGCTTGTGTGTTCTGCGGTGCATCAAGTATTATCACACAGAGAACACAGGGACAGAGATCCCAGTATCACAATGACTCACTGGATTAATATTTCCAGTTAGATATTAAGCACATATATCGTGAGTCAATGGTCCAGAGACCAATCTATGGGGAAAGAACCCCTTTTGTATGAATATAGAGCTTTCAGAAATACACTGGGCTCATGAATGAGCTGGACGGAAAGACGCCAGTCTTCCAAGCCACCTCAATAATAGTGTCCAGAGTTGGCACTTAGAGGTGCCTTATTGCAGAAATGCGATGTATGAACAGGTTTAATCGGGTCACAGAGATATCCTGTGGATTCGAACCTGTAGATACGAGTAGTGGCAGAAATTAAACGCATGCATGGTAATGTTAGGATTAAAGTGGTTTGGCTATACTGCTTGGTTCAGCAAAGAAAGGGATATAATTTACCTGGTCGGCTCTCTATAGATTAACCTCATCGCTACATCATCGTAGCAATAAAAAAAAAAAAAGAGTTCGAACAATAGTTGGGAGCACTTAGCTTTCCAGGCATAAGGTTAAAAATTTTTTTTATGCAGAAAAAAAATTTTAAAGGGGGGAACGGTGTAATGTGATGAGCGCACATACTGTGGTCACACATGTACCTACAAAACATCCACAAATTAGAAATGTTAGGGTTGGAAAGAAAGAAATAAATAAGAAAGAAAAAACGAGCTTGGAAATTAACAAAACCAAGAAATGTTGAAAATTAGCAAAACAAAGAGAAAGAGAGGGAACTAGAGTTAACAAGATCATTATCTTTTGCTAGTCAAAGTCCGAATTTTGATAAAAGTAAATATTAAATTATAATACTACAAGCATACGGTAGGAAAGTTAAAGCAGTAAAGAAACATAAATAAAACATGTAGTAAAATATGATTTAGGAAAAGTAAAGTTTAAAAAAAAAAAAAAAGAAAAAACTTCGATAGCGCGGAAAGAAAAACCTAGAAAATTAATATGTTCGAAAAGATAAGAATCTGGGCTTCAAAGTACACATTTGACGATAAATGAAATGCGGGTTTTATGGAGTAGAGTTAAAGCAAGAATTAGATAAAAAATAAATGATTATTAAAATTTAAATAAGAAATAAAGAAAACATGCATTAAAATTTGTGTAAGTAATCAAAGAAAAATAAGGAAATAAATAAAATGTACGTAGTGCTATAAAATCATATAAAATAAAGTTACATATGGCCGAAGGCATAGCATGGGAGGTGTCAACAACAAGTGGAAACAAAGAATCCAAAGGACAAAGACCATTGGAATGTTTTAATTAAAAAAAAAAAAAAAAGAAAAAATTAGGTGGAGAGCTAAGGAGATTAAAGGAGAGATTAGAGCTTGAGACTTCGAGTCAACAAGGTGAAAAAATCGTGGCTCCAAGAATCAGCCGATATAGCTAACCAACATGACTTTTACCATCGATATCTCACATAGTATGACCGGCTAAGGCCATCATGATCGTGGTCAATCCGGACTTCTGTACCAAGGGTTCTGCAATAATGTAACAGCTACGGTAGTAACGCCTGCCTATGGACTCCTGTAGTGGCCCGACCTGTGATGCCTCATCCTCCATGCCTTAGTAACCAAGAAGCTACATCCCGCCAAATATAATCTGCGACCGTCCCTCCTAAAGAAGTGGATAATCCACGTGACGGTCGACAACACATCGGAATGAACTCAAAGACTAAACCCTAGGTAACTTAAATCTTATTTTATATATCGTCAAATGTGCACATAAATTCCATAGACAATGGCCAAATGCCTTTGAGGAATGAAAATGACATTCTTGTGATAGACAGCTAGGCTAACAAGTTATAAATGTGATAGCATTTATAATGATTTCAAGTATTTATTTATAAGAATTTCAAGTATTTATTTTCTTAGAGCATTATAGAATATAATATGTTTAATTTTTATGTTAATGTTTCTTATATCTTTTATTATCAAATTATTTGTTAGTATTAAAAAATATATTAATTTATTTAAATCTGTCTTGTCTCGTTCTTCACCACTCCACAAAATAGTCTAATACTAGGAGGGTAGAAATATTACTTCATTTTTTTTGTCATTCTTTTAGTTATGAAATTAACACGTGAAACGTTGATGGTGCAGGGGTTTATCCTGTAAAATTTATAAATTAGCCAAGCGCTGTAACTGTAATATCTTACAGCAGTCAGGAGAAAGTTGATCGGGAAAAATAATCTGGAGGCTATATCCGTATAGCGTACAGATTCGGTCAAGTATGGAAATCGGCTTGTCTGTTTCCGTATTTCTCTCTGCTTGAGGTAGCGGAAAGTGGACGATTTTGAATAATAAGAATTCCCCATTACATATATAAGTGAAAGGGAAGTTGGAGCTTTTCGATCATCCCGTGCCCGTTACAATATATATATATATATATAAAGGAGTTTGCTATTAACTGAAAGCAGACCCTTTGATTCCTCTTGGAGGCCTTAAAGGAACTGAGCAGGGCAAATTCCTAATGTCCACTCCATACGGTCTTGTCATTGCAGCTGTTATTACTATGTGATTATTCATACAGTATACGAACATGGATGGGCTGCTCACCAACATGCATTAGCCAGTGTGGTGAGTTTATTGGATTTTTACCTCTGAGTTTAAGATCAAGAAACACCATGGTCTTTCTTCTCAGTGCCTGATAAGGCAGAATGAATGTTTGTGTAAATGATAAATATTTTTCCAATACACATATACAATTATGACAGACAAAAATAAAGCATGGCCCTTATTCCCAGGAGGCTGTAAAGTCACCAACCAAGGCAGCGTTTGGTGGCCGAAGGTGGAGGGTGCTAAGAATCCCCTGATTGCGGACCCAGGCTGCCATTTGATGATGACTTTTTATTTAGGTACTTACAACTGCAGATCACTTTCAAGTGAAGGAAGATTGCAAAAATTAGAAGATGGACTGTCTTATATTAAATGGGACATTATTGGACTTTGTGAAGTTAGAAGAAAAGGAGAAGAAACAATTGATTTAAAAAGTGGACATATACTCTATTATAAAGGCACACATATTGGAAATACAAGTGGAGTAGGATTCATTATAAATAAAAAGTGGAAGAACAATATTGTGGAGATTGATGGTGTATCAGACAGAGTGGCAAGATTAGTTATACAACTTAATAGCAGATACCAAATGCAGATAATTCAGGTTTATGCCCCAACAAGTTCTCATAGTGATGAAGTAGTAGAAGATTTTTATATGGATGTACAAAAGGCTTTTGATCAGAGTAAACAACATTTTAAAATTGTTATGGGAGACTTTAATGCTAGAATTGGTAGACAAATGAAAGATGAAATTGCTGTAGGTAATTTTGGTTATGGTAATAGAAATGAGAGAGGACATAGACTTGTGGAGTTTGCAGAAAAAGAAAAACTTTATATTATGAATTCATTTTTTGAGAAAAATGTTAAAAGGAAATGGACATGGAAGCATCCAAATGAAGGTACAGCAGAATTGGATTATATTTTGACTAACAGAAAATACATATTTTAAGATTGTAATGTTCTTAATAAATTTAACACAGGAAGTGATCATCGATTAGTAAGGTGTAAGTTACGTGTTAATGTAAAACTAGAGAGACAAAAGTTATTAAGAAAAACAATATTTACAGTTGATATTCCTAATCTTCAGAAACATTCTAATGAATTTAAATTAGAACTTACAAATAGGTTTCAAGTGTTAGGAGATTTTGAACATGATTCAGATTTGAATGAAATTAATATGAAAATAACTGATACACTTTTAAAAACTGCAACAAACATAGCTGGTAGAAAAAAGCAGTAATTGACTAATAAAATTTCTACTGAGACTAGAGAATTTATGAAGAAAAGAAGGAATATGAAGTTATACAAAAATGATGTATTAAAAAGAATTGAATATCTCGAATTTTGTAAAACGGTATGGAAAAGAGTTGAAAATGATATAAGAAAGTATAACTGTGAAATAGCAAGGAAAGCTGTAGAAGAAAATAAAAGTCTCAAAAATGTTAAACAACATTTTGGTATTGGTAGGAAATTTATATCTGCAATAAAAAAAAAGATGGAATTATTACTAAAAAGAGAGATGACATCATGAAATTGGTAGAAGATTTTTATCAAGAATTATATAGTAATAAAGAACAAGTACCTCCTATATATATTACATCTTCCGAATTGCCCAGAATTTTAAATGAAGAAGTGAGACATGCAATTAAGTGTATGAAGAAAGGAAAGGCTCCAGGAAATGATGGAATTACAATTGATATATTAAAAGAAGCAGGTGAAGAAATAGAAACAATTTTAGCAAAGTTATATACCAAATGTCTAAATGATAAAGATGTACCAGAAGATTGGAAGAATGCAGTAATAATATTAATATTTAAAAAAGGTGATAAAGAAGATATTAGAAATTACAGACCTATCAGCCTTTTATCAGTTTTATGTAAAATTTTTACCAAGATAATTACAACTCGTCTACAGAGAACTTTGGATTTCCACCAACCAAGAGAACAAGCTGGATTTAAAAGTGGTTTTAGTACAATAGATCATATCCAGGTATTGAGAGAAGTCATAGAAAGGACAAACAAATATGAGTTGTCATTATGTTTTGGATTTGTAGATTATGAAAAGGCATTCGATTCTATACACATTTCTTCAGTGATTAAAGCATTGGATCATCAAGGTATAGATCCAGGATATTGTCATATTTTAAAGAATATTTATAAAAATGCAACAGCAACAATTAGATTACATAATGATACTGGAAAAATCAACATTGAGAAAGGTGTAAGACAAGGTGACTCCATATCTCCAAAACTCTTTACAGCAGTGCTGCAAGAAGTATTTTGTGGATTAAAATGGGAAACTAAAGGAGTGAAAGTAAATGGAGAGTATTTAAGTCATTTAGATTTTGCAGATGATGTAGTTGTTTTTGCAAATAATGCTTCAGAGCTGCAGGAAAAGTTGCAGGAGTTAGCAGATGGAAGTAGAAAAGTAGGACTAAAGATAAATGTTAAAAAGACTAAAGTAATGTTTAATCGATTTGCTCAAAATATGAAAATAAAGATTGATTATGAAGAATTAGAAGAAGTTAACAGTTACAAATACCTTGGTAAGATTATTAATACAGATGGAAACATAATGGAGGAAATTAATCATAGAATTAAACTCAGTTGGAGTGCTTTTGGTAGAAATAACTTGATACTAAAAGGAAATATTCCTATGTGTTTGAAAAGGATGTTTTTTAACAAATGTGTTTTACCAGTTCTTACTTATGGATCTGAGACTTGGACACTTAATAGAAGAGCAATACAGAGACTTCAGACCACTCAAAGGAGTATGGAGAGATGTATGTTGGGAGTAACAAGAAGAGATCGAAAACGCAATGTATGGGTAAGACAACAAACAGGTGTTACTGACCTTATTGAAAAAATTAAAAGATTGAAATGGAGTTGGACTGGACATATTGCTAGAAGAGATGATAATAGATGGACAATTGAAATTTTAAACTGGATTCCAAGAGATTGTAAAAGACCCAGAAAGAGACCACATGTGAGATGGATGGATGAAATAAGAAAATGTGCAGGGGTGTTGTGGAGAAGAGAAGCTAAAGATCGGAGAAGATGGATTAAACTTGGAGAGACCTTCATCCTGCAGTGGATTGATAATGGTTGATGATATATATATATATATATATCATCAACCATATATATATATATATATATATATATATATATATATAGTATGCTCTATATATATATATATATATATATATATATATATATATAAAGAGCATGCTAATAGCTCTAAAAAAAAAATTTTATTTTTATTTTTTACAGATTAATGCAGCAAGAAAATGCATTCAAAATCACTAACTAGACTTATCCCCATACCCAAACCAGTTTTGAGCTGATGGTTCTCATGAATGAAGAACTAGTACATCCAGACATCAGATTCAAAATACAAACTCCTCACTGATGAGCTATCAGCTCAAAACCAGTTTGTGAATGGGGATAAGTCTAGATAGAGATTTTGAATGTATTCTATTGCTGCATTTATTGGAAAAAAATAAAATAAAATAAAAATAAAATAAACTTGTTTAGAGCTAATAGCATGTTCTTTATGTTACATTTGTAAATATAAGCTAAATAAATCATGAGATGTATGACTTGGATTTTATTAATATATATATATACTAAATTAAATATTTTTATAAAATTGTTATTATAATAAAGAATAAAAATAAAGAGATACACTCATGTAAACAGAGATAACTTTTGTTTTTTGATGTAAAACGATCGATTACTATTATTTGACAATCAGCCTGAGGATAAACAGGTCTTTTTCATTTACCTATAATAGTGCTCTTTGTTGTATATACATGTACATATATACACTTATATAATCAATTATATAATTAATACATTAAAAAATTATAGTTTACAATATTATAAATGGGCATCTAAACATCTTTTATTAACCCATGCTAAAACTAAGATATTATATATTATGCATAATGATTAAACAAATACATAATTCAATGTGTGTTAATTTCTTATAAAGCACATCACATTTGATCCTCTTTATGCTGCTTTGGTGTTTGACTGAGTTGTGCTAATGTGCCCCTATTGCCTACTTCAGTGTTTTGCAGTTAACTGTCATTTTTAATTATTGACTAGTTATTATTCAGATATTTTTAAATTCACAAACTATTATATTTTAATTTTAGTTTTGGTTAATATATGAAAACTTTAGTCAAAAAAAATTGACAATTTTACAATTACAAAGCTGAATTTAGGGAACGGGGGAGCAGTAACTTATATTATACAGAATGGAAATCATTACTGCTTATAGCATTACTAAAAAAAAGTTTAAATTGTAAATAGTATTTGTTTTTATTTAAAATTTTAATAGATAATATATTATGTATGTGTTTTTAATATTTTTATACATAATTTAAGATGGGAAGCATATAGTTTCAGTATTATATAATACAAAAATATTTTATTGTTAATTCTATAAAAATATTTATTACTTTTTTATTTATCTGTAACATTTAAAAAATGTTTCAGCATTATTTTTGAAGATATATATATATATAAGCTAGGGAATGTTTTTATTTAAACATGCTTACATAAATTAACAGATTACTTTGATTAATATATATATATTGAAAAAAATTATTTCTTCTCATGTAATTTTTACTAACAATTACAAACTTTAGTGAGGAGAGAAAAGTATTATATAATAAAAATAAAATAAAATAAATATTTATTCTCTCTCTTCAGTGAATTTTATTTATTTATTAACTTTTAACTTTTAAAAAAATATATAGGAAATAAATAGATAAAGTTTTAAGTAACCTATCAGTTTTAAAAAAAAAAAAATTGATATTTTAACATTTTTGATAAACAATGCTGTTTTTTTTTTTAATTAATTCAAGTTGGTATTTTTTTTCTTTTTTTTTTTACCCCTCTCTAAAACAAACTGTATTGTTGATAAACAGAGCAAAACTCTCCATACAGTATTGCCACCTCTGTTTAGCACAGGTGGCAATACTGTATGGAGACTTTTGCTCTGTTTATCAACAATTAATGTGCTAGTATAGGAAATGTGATCATGTGATGCTTAATGGTTAAACTGTATTGTATTTTTCAAATCAAAGTATAATTAAAAGATTATACTGCTTTTTGAGCAATAAAGAAGAAAAAATAATTATAAAAGATATTTTTAAATAAATAGGGTATGAATGAATTTTTTAACAGTTAAAAAAAAGGACTGAAATAACCTTTTTGTAAAAATATAATTTATTAGTTAGAGTTTAATGCTGTCATGACTCAGATATGTTATTGGATAGAAAACAAGAGTGTTTCAAATAAAAATAAGATAGGGGGACAGGTAAAAGCAATAGACCTGTGTCTTGTGAGGAACAATTATTCTTGATTTAGCTTTGGTGAGAAAAATAGCAGTAGCATTCTGGCTGTGAAGAGATCAGTGAGAAGTTAAGTTTTTAGTCTGAAGTAAGACTAATCTCATTACTATTTTTAAAAATGACTTTTGAAATGGATTTAAAGAAGACCATTGTGCTAAGTTTTTGCTAAAAGTTAAACATCAACAAATCAACATGTAGCCGGTTTATTAAAAGAAATGTAAAATCAGAATATCCTTAAAAAAATCTGCAACAAGTCTTGCATGTCCATACAAAATAGTGATTGTTTTAGCTCATGAGAAACCTGACATGCAAATTATTATATTGAAAAAATGAATAACCTCAGTCTGTACTGGCCTTAAAATTATTATATTGTAAAAAGGATACATTTAAAAGTGTTTACTTTTCCAAGTAAGCTCTGTTAATTTGGAAATTAATATTATAAGCATCAAATGAAAACTTGAAGCTATAACAAGAAGTCATGAATAAATTCAATTTGTGATAACCCACCCTGGAAATTATTATTCTAATTTTAATGGGAACATTTGAAAAAACAAAAAGAAAAAGCTACCTGGAAAGAAAATGAAAATTATAACTCCAAAAGAAGAACAAAATAATAAAATTCATGATAATAAGCTATTGTAGTATATGGTTACATTTACAAATAATTTTAATATCAGTAATAATTAATAGTAATGAATAATTTTGACTTAGGTTTCTTCATTGTTACTAAAAAAATTTCTCCTCAATTTCATAAAAAAGGAAATAGGGAAAATTTAAACTAATCTTAAACTTAACCATTATTACAAAATTTTGTTTTTCAATTTTAAACATTGAAAAGAGAAATAACTGTATTAGTTAAATATTAATTAATCTAGTAATAAAATTAAGAGATTAATATTATTTGCTATATAAAATTATATTTTTATAGAAATGGGACAAATTTGGAATTATATTGTCATATCTTTTCTGGATTTATTAATTTATTGGTTAATTTCATTAAATAGTTTTTAAAAAAAATAATGGTGTATCTAATATATTTCTCGGGCTATCTTTGTTATGAATTGGCAGTGTGTGTCACTTGATTTCATTATACTATCTCAGTAAAACTATTCAAAATTAAGTACAGTAAAATTATGCATTTATACTTTCTCTTGTTCACAATGACTAACATCATTATGATCTTGAATTATCTCTAGAACAATAATGGTTATTTTATTTTGTGAGGTTATATGAATATTTGTATTTTTATACTGGACTATTTCCATCATCTAATATGAGTATTGAATGTCTTTAGAAAAATTTAACTTTATTTAAATATTCCAAATACATTCAACTGATAGTAATAGCAATCAAACAGGTTAGTGTATATGCAATGTTTTTAAGAGGTACTATTCTCCCCTCTCCTTCTGATGTTGCTAGCCTGACCAGTGACAGTACTAGCATGGGATTCAAACCTGGATTCTTATATTCTTGATTATTGAATTTTAAGGTAATGCTCTAACTAACTAAGCCATCCTGCCCAAGGCAACAGTCAGTAAAAATTTTATATACTTATTTATGAGGTTCCTCCTGATTTCTCCACTTTTTCCTAAGAACAAAGTTGATTAATGGTTTCCATACATTGTGTATAGTCACCCTAGGTTGGCTTATGGGATTTTTTTGCCATTATCACATGAGCAGCTTCATTAAATATTTTTCTTTGTACCTTTTCATCTCTATCCAATATAACATATGTTCATTGATACATATATGGTCTGCAACCATCAAGAGAAAAGACAATTATTGGTACTGTAGTATACCCATACATTGCAAAAATAAACAAATTAAAGAAAATCTGCAATCAGTATAACATCTTTCCAGGGCCATACCATACCATGAAAAATTCTAACATCTGAAAATTTAAATTTGAAGTGCTGAAAAAAAAACTGCATCTATTAAACACCATGTGAATGTTGAAGAACATTTATTGGTTAGACCATTCATTCCATCGAAAAGCACTTGCAAGAACATAAACTGATGATTAGAAAAGAAAAAGCAGATGTATATAAGATAGCAGACCATGTATGTACCAATAAACATATGTTCAATTGGGAGAATACAAATATATTGGATAGAGAAAAAAAGGTACAAAGAAGAAAATATTAAAGAAACTGCTCACATGACAATGGCAAAAAAATCCCATAAGTCAACCTAGTGTGACCATACATGATGTATGAAAATCACTAATCAACTTTGCTCTTAGAAAAAAATGGAGAAATGAGGAGGAACCTCATAGATAAGTATATAAAATTTGTGCTGGCTGTTGCCTATTGCAGGATGGCTCAGCTGGTTAGAGCACTACCTTAAAACTCAATAATCATGAATCTAAGGATTCAGGTTTGAATCCCATGCTGGTACAGTCACTGTTTAGGCCAGCAACACCTGAAGAAGAGGGAAGAATAATACCTCTAGAAACATTGTGCATATACTAACCTGTTTAATGTGCTATTACTAATAATTGAATGTATTTGGAATATTTAAATAAAATTAAATGTTTTAAAGACCTTTGATATGCATATTAGATGATGGAAATAGTTCAATATAAAAGTACAACTAGAATACCATCATCACAAACCTTCAGGAAAACATTATATGAATATGTTTGGATATCCAGATAAGTCTCTGGATGGCATATACATAATCACTTTATTTTTTTAAGATTAGAAATTAGTTTATAGTTGGTCTGTACACTCATTTCCATATGACTAAGAACATTGATGATGACAGAACATTTCAGAATCCCAGCATTTTTTAATATGATTGATACTTTAATCACTTAAGTATATGCATCTGGATAGTTGTTTTATATTATGCCATAAGTTTGGCATTGGCTAGATAAGTGACCTAACTTTTGATATTGAATCTCTTTTAGATCCAGTCACAAGAGATGTCTGTTGAGTATTTTTGTTTACTGCTGATAATATTATGTTTGTAACTTATTGTTATTATAATTATTTATTTTACTCTAGTGCTGATTCTCAGCTCTTATTTACTATATTTATTTTATTGTTTATGAGTTAATGAAGATTTGCCATCATGCCATGTCAGCCCCATCATCCATTTCATTACAAATGATGACACAACTATGGCCTGTTGATAACTGAATTTTTAATAATCAGTATACAAAAAATCCACCTAACTTGAAGCTCAATTATAAAGATATCAGAAAGAAAAGTCATATTTTGATGGAAAAATTAAAAATAAAAAAGTACTACCATGAAATATATGACAAAAATATAGATAATGATTTGTTGATTAAAAGTTAGTGAAGCTAATATATATTTTTAAAAAGTTCATATTTAAAATAGATCAGAAAATCAAACAGAATTTTTGAATATTGGATTGAGCTTTTGTCTGTTATTGTTCAGTTGTACTTTCAAGTACTGCTGATGAATGGGAATTTTGTCTTAGTTTGGAAATAAAATGTTTTTATGCAGTACCATGGTGCATTCTATCTCAACGCTATATCAATCCACAATCAAGTTTTATATTTTCATGCAATTATCATACACATTTAATCTAGTCCTATGCCATGAACCCAGCCTCTAAGTTTCTAAAAAAAGAAGCAAGTCATCATTTTAAAGTTTTGTATTTATATCTTCCAAGACTTTTAAAGGATCAAGGTTTAGTGAAAACTTTGTATTATTGTTTTTATATGAATGTAAGTAACTTAAATTGGTACATTAAAATAGCTCTTCTGGTATTTATTCTGCATTGGGACTTATAGTCTGGTGATCAGATTCTTTATCTATCACAGAATTGCATGTCACTATTTATTTTTTTGCTGTCAGATGCCAATCAGATCTCTGGAAAATCTTTTGAACAAATAGCTTGTTTTTTGAATTTCATTTTATGTATGTACATGTAGTTAAAAAACAAAAATGATAATAATGGGTGAATAAGGAAATCAGTCACACATGTATGAGCAGAATGGAGAATAAAGCAAAGAGGAATTAAATTATAGAAAACAACTAAGTCAGGTATTGAGATAGTCACATTTAAAAGAGGCAGATTAGATGTAATATTATTAAACAGTGAAACAGTTTATGGGTGAGATGTGATGTAAAAGCTTATTTTATGAAATATTATTTTTAAAAAGCTTATATTTATTTATTTGTAAAAAGTTTTCCTATAAAATTAAAATTAATCAAATATACATTAATATGTTGATAAGAGCAAAAGTGATAAAAATGGAGAAAGAACATTATCAAAGAAAAGATTGGCAATGTATTGAAAAAACCCATAAAATAGAGAAAAAGACTTCAATCCAGATTCTGCAGATATTGCAAAGAATGGAAAACAGCAATTGACAAAGAGCAAAAGAAATTCAGATGTTGCTATAGAAATATAAGAAAGTAATCCACTATAAAAAGAAATGGTACTAATAAGAATAAAAAAAACAGTAAAATCCAATGTTGTTAACAGGAATAAAATAAAGTAATCAGCAAAAAAGTAGAATGCTGCTAAAGAAAATAGTGAACATAGCAGAGCATTCAGAAATCTATCTAGAATATTACCTAACCAAATGACAACATATAAATGAATTTTATTTATATGTTAAATCAATTATTATACTGCACATATATGAATAGATTATATATGTGTTTTAAGTAAATCTATTATAAGTTATTCATATTATTAAAATGTGAAAACAGAAATTTTTAATCATTTATTGTATTTTATATGAAGATTGGAATATATCCATCAATTGTATTGCACATCTAAATGCAAATATCAATGCATGTCAGATAGATACAGAGGTAAATTTTAATCATTTATTTTATTATTAACTGATAACTCAAATATGTTCAGAAATTATTAAGCTACATGACTGTGTGCTAACTGGTTTTAAGTAAACCTATTGAAACATATATGTAAACTACCATATAGTAACTTGAATTTTGGAAATTAATCATGTAAATCACAATGTGATACTTTTTTAAATTTTGTATATTAATCAAAATCAGAAGGCTTATAGGTATGTAGCCATATTCTAAACATCTTAATTTCAAATTTTTGTTGTTCTTGTTGTTAATAAATTTGAATTTTATTCTTAAAATTATTCCAGTGAACTTAATTCTAATTGGTTTTTAGAATATTATATTTGCATCATCTTTTGATCACAATAACAGTGATAGAATTTTTTTCTGAGCTAGATTCGTGCATAACGGTCTGATATATTAAAGGGGATGTATTTTAGTGCAGGGGAATTCCAGTATGACATTGTTTTGTTTGGCATGATGATTATATTTTTCAAAGTCCATGCACTACATTTTATTTTAGTTTAGTCTATTAAAATTTAAGTTTATAGTTGGCCAGTACACTAATGGTACTAATTGGCCAGAGCAATATCCCAGCTTTTTTGTTTTTGTGGTTATATATTTTTATGGATCAGCACTTAAGTTGGTGCTTCCAAATTATGTTTAAATAATTGCTCCAAACTGGAAAATGTTAAACAGTTGGCCTGGTCTACAGTAGATCCAGTTCAAATCCAGTCAGAAGATTGATAGTTGATTTATTTTATTATTGATCATTCATGATAATTAATGCTTATTTCTTTTGGGTATTATTTATACTTACTTTTACTTATTGATAATGCTGGTTGATGTATGGTTAATTATACTTTTAGTTGCTCTAAAGAATTAACTGGGCTGATCTCACACAGAGATATAATGATCTTATTCTCTCTTGAATATATAACATTATTTATAAACATTACTTGATATTAATCATTACTTTAATCTTATATCTGATATATTAATAATATCTTACTTTAATACCATTATTTTATTTAAATTTATTTAAATTATTTTGTTTAGCTTGGGGGTAATGATGATTTTTCATCACCCCAGGTTCACTCCATCTTAAGTTACCCATCCCATTGTAATATATATGTTGTATATGTGTGTGCATATGTGTAACATAAATCAAGCATCTAAATAAATTAGGAGATGATTAATTATAATTCATTTTGAGATTCTTAATATTGAATTGATAATATAAAGCCTAAAGAATAAGTTTTTTCACTGCTATTCTAACAAAGAACTACTGAAAAAATATTCATTTAGTGATAGACTTTTAAGGAACTGTTTATCTTTTTACATATATATTTTATAGTAAAGATTTTTAAAGTTTTTTTCAGGCATAGTACATCTATAATATAATAGGGTTTTTTTGTCTGTGTAAATTTTGCAGATCACCAAATGCTATCTAATAATTGTTTCAAATAAAAATATAATTCGAAAAGCACAAAAATAGTTTTTAATATGAGATTCTGCATTTTATTTTTTGTGATTTAATAAAGTTCTTCATCTTGACTTCAATAGATTGTTTTTATACTCTTCAATTTTATCAAATAAATATAAAAAAAGTTAATAAACAGCATATTAAATTCCATTTTTTAAGACTAACATTTCACTCATAACTTCTGGTTATTACTTCTGAAAAATATGTTTATTTATTCTAGGATTGTCATTAAGCATATTTAAAAACTTAAAAGATTGCTAATTAGATTAGGTATTCTAAATTTGGATTTATGGAATCACAAACTTGTCATGGATATATTTCAGAAAGTCTATAAACTTTAATGGGAAAATTTTTTTTTTATATTTTCATTAATTTGTAACAAAAAATTAAGATCTTTAGTTACAAATGATAAATATCGGCATCAAACCACTGAAGTATTGCTAGAACTTATGGGGGGTTTTTATTAATAAAAATAAAGGATATTTTAATTAAAATAATATAAAAGCATTAGCTTGCATTTAAATTATTACTTCTGATTTATAATTATAAAAAATGAAAAAAAAAAAATAGAAAAATGTAATTATAAAAAGTAAATATAAATAAAACCATTGCTTGCAAATTCTACTATATGTAAAATACAAAAATGTATGTGGTAACACTAAAGGCGTACATTGTTATTTGAACTTGAGAACCTGAGTTTTGGAGACTAAAAAAAGAAGGCAAAAAATGAATAAGAATTTAATGTGTAAATGTTATTTATGTGGATAAAAAGTGGAAATAAAGAATAAAAAGTTTTTGGAATGTAGAATGTTAAAAAAAGAATATAATAAACTATATAATGAATAGAAGCATAAAGAAGAAAAGTGTGAAATAAGTAAAGATAATTTGGCTTTTTAGAGTGTTAATGAAATATTAAATTAGAATAAAATAATATTACAACTTATAAAAATAATATAAAAAAGTGTCAATATTGTGATTAGAAATAAGTTGGATTAAGATGATATAAAAAGATGTCAGAGAGACAGGAATATTTAACTTCCTTAATAAGATTTTTAAACATACGGATTTTTATACACAGGAAATCCTAATTTCGTCTAAGGGCAAATAATTCTACAACTAATATAATTTCTAAATGTTAGAAAATCTATTGATAAAGACAAACTGTTATTATGTAATTAAAGACAAACTGGTAAATGAATTGTGGTACAAAAACACTAAAAATATGTAATCCATATAGATAAATGACATAAGAACCTCAATATAAATTTGATATAAATATTTATTAACATTTGTCTATTACAAAAAATATGAAAAATAAAAATTTAGTGGTGTTATTATATAAATAAAAAAAATTCACTGTTTATTAGTAATAAATATATTTTTAAAAAAGAACTCAATAAAAATTTTATTGTCACTTTATCATCTGAATTCATTTAATAAAATAGTTATAATTGTATTAAGATTACATTTCATTTTCTTTCTTCAAAAAAGCAAAATATGTCATAACTATTTAAAGACTTTTGTTTTACTAGTTTGCCTAATAGAAAATAGCTTTTATTCTCCCTTCTTTTCGAAACAAAATAATATTTTTAAGAAATGCTATTTTAAAAAATAATAAAACGGTATAATTACTATCACACACAGCCTGAACAACAGATGGTAAATCAAGAATCAATAATAAATTGTTAGAAAAAACAAAGCACATATTGAAAAAATTTAATTTTTTTTATCTTCAGAATTTATATATTATTTTGATAAATATTGTCAATTTTTGAAAAAAATAAAAGCGATTTAAATATGTACGTGCAGAGTTTTCCAATATTATATGTAATTTTCAGTTTTGATAATAAATTTTCCAGCATCGTTATACTTATTAGATTGCCAGGCCTGTGCAAAATAATCATGTGTATTAATAGCCTTACATCCACACAAGAAATGAGATCTAGCTAGTTTTCAATAGGGTAAAATCCATTATATCCTAAATATAAACATGACTACTTATATAATCTTTATATAGTAAACATTTATAAAATCCTATTATAATGTTTACATGATATATAACTACATCCATATTTTATTTTTAAAAATTTCAATTAAAAATACTTTTATGTGGTGAGGGAGTTAGTATTTAGTGAATGTAAATTACTGACCTCAATCTATTGAAGATGTTCACATGTAAAAAATAATGAAATGATCTTCAGAGATGAAGATTAATAATAAATGTGTAGTAAATAGTTCTTTATAAGTTGTTGGGTCCACTACACACAGTCTTTTTTGATTCTTTTATTCTCTTCACTTTTTTTATTTTCTTATCTTTAATACATAAGTAACTGATAACATGAGTCTGGTAATGTTATCTATATTATCTATGCACTAATTAAATGATAGGAATGTGTATGTACTTATGCAACTACATTTCCATTCTTTAATTATATTCACAGCAATTCTGACTTTTATCCTTTTTCTTTTTTTTTTTCCAAATATATAATTATGTATATGAATACACCCATCAAAAATTTCTTGGCATTTTGAACTGAATGATCACTACTATGGAAGAAAGTCATTTTGTAATTACATTTTTATAGAATTTTATTGATCAAATGGATAATTTGCTCACCCCACTTTAGAAATTCCTTTGCTTATCATGAAAATGGAATGGTTTTAAAAAAGGTAATAGATAAATTTATTGCATCAGAAATGTATTTTACTATGCCTTATTTCAGGGTAAAAATAATTGTAGCAATAATAGAGAAAATACAGAAGTATTAATAAAGATAAACTTGTATTCAATTTTTTTCTAAATGATATATACTATACATAACAATGTGAAAATTTTGCTAGAGGTGAATTATTCAAGACTTGAATATAAATGAGAACATATAGCTACAGAGTTATCAAGATTTAATATTGCTACAGTTGCTTTTATTAAAATTTATTTTCCAAAAAATACATTTAATTAAACAAATACAATTATGTGCTAGGATAAGATAGTGATCATGTGATGCTTAATGGTTTAACACCAATCCTGCTTAATAGGATAGTGGTGGCTATGGTTGTTAAAGAGCCAAAGACACCAAAATGTATGGGTACTGAACTGAGTTCGGACCCATATGACTATATAAGCTATTGACCTTGGATTGAAAATATTTTTGTGTTTTCAATTTCATTCTCATAGTTTTGTAGTTAACTAGAGATAAAAGGTGGGTGCTGGAGGGTTGCATTAGATCTTAAGATCTAGGTGCAGTGCTCTCAGATCCAAACCTCCTCACTAACAATGGCCACAAGCCAGAAACTAGTCTGGGGATATTGGATGAGTAGGTATTAGATAGGGATTTTATGCACAAGCCTTCTGGCATTCATTGATTACTCTGATTGGCACAGAGTGGCAATACTGTATGTAGAGTTTTGCTTTGTTTATAAACAATTATGTGCTAGGATAAGATAGTGATCATGTGATGCTTAATAGTTTAACACCAATCCTGCTTAAATCTATAGATTCAAATTACTTTTGAGAGGCCATAATCATGTGAAAAAACATTACATGGTATTGGATTCAAAATGAAGTCTATCTTGACATTTTTTATTTTTGAAATTTATAGGTGTAACAGTAAAAAGCTAATGATATTATAAATTATTTTGCAGTACAATATGTGGGATGTTTTGTCAGAGTTTATGGTCCAATATTACATTTTTAAAGTTTAGAGAAAAAGTTTTTATGCTTTATTAAAAAGTATAATTGCATCAATACAATTCAAGAGCTTAATTTTCTTTTTACAAACTAATTTAATGCACATGTTTAAAAAAAAATAATGATTTCTGGCCTAAAGTTGTTAAAAATAGTGAGTTTGTCTCTATGAACTGTAATGGTCTATTGTTATTGCATTCTTATACAATGAACTGATATTAATTGAAAATATATTGTTTAGCCAAAATACATCACTATAAAATAATTTGAAATACCAATTCTAAATCATGACATTTTATGGATTATGTTTCATTAGGAATTACAACATAAAAGAAATAATAACATGAATCCTTATAAATATAAATTGTTGAACTGATTATAGAATAGTATGCATAAAGATTAAACTGATAACTACATTAAAATTAGATAAAAATAATTACTATTTATGTTAAATTTCAGTAGCTGTTAAACACTAAATTTAAATTTGGTTTATCAAGTTTGTCATGCTAGAGAAATATGACAGTATTTGTATGCTACAGAAGTATAAAAGTTTTTAAAAAGCAAGACATAAATACCAGAATGTCTATTCTTAAATTCACCAGGAAAAAAACCATACTAGTTGTATGGCATGGGATTTAATTACATTTGCAGATTTAGGTCTAATTTCTCTCCCTTTTCATCTTTTTATATTATTTTTCTTTTCAATTATTTGATTTATTTACAATTTTATAAAGGTTATTTAATTAATTAATCTTAAATTCTGTAAAAATTGTATAAAGAAATTCTCTCAATATATATAAAGCTTATGCACTATTTAATATTAACTTTTATTATTAATATAAGTTTTATAAAACAACAGTTTATTTTTACAGCAATAAATTTAATAATTAAAAAAAATCCATTTGTTCACAACCAAGTCAGCATGTTCTAGTTTTCATGTTCCAAAGGTACTCAAAGTTTAAACCTGGCAAAATAAAAATCTTATCGTGATATTTCCAATTTCTAATGAGTTGGTAATTGTTTAATACTTTTGTGTTACATTTTTCATTCAAAAATTCAATTAAAATCAAGTTACTCAATTTTGAAAAACAATATGGCAATAAATTAATCACATTCCCAGATACTTACCACCAACATTTTCAGCACAAAGTTCCAAAATCCAATGTTCAAGCAAACTGTAAGCCAATTTCTAATTTTATTATTGCAAAATCCAATTTTTGTTTGGAAAAAAAAATTCAGTTACAAATTTCCCCACAAGCAATTCACTTACTAAATAAACAAGTTAACTTGCTAATTTTATCCATCTATCTTTAAGTCTTTTATAGTCTCTTTGGGATTCAGTTTAAGACTTCAATTGTTCATTTATTATCATCTCTTCTGGCAATTGTTCATCCCAACTCCACATTGATTTTTTAATTCTTTCAATGACATCAGTAACACCTGTTTGTTCCCTCATTCATGAATTTCATTTGTGATCTCTACTTGTTATTTCTAACATATATTTCTCCAAATTTCATTGAGGAATCTGAATTCCATATTGCTCCAATTTACATATTCAAGTCTCAGATACATAACTATGAACTGATAAACTATATTTATTAAAAAAAACCCTTTCTTTTCAAGAACATGGGCATATTTTCTTTTAAAATTACATTATTTCTACCAAAAGCAATCCAAACCAAGTTTAATACTATTACTAATTTTGTTTATTATGCTTTCATCTGTATTAATAAACTTATCGAGAAATTTGTAATTGTTAGCTTATTCTAAGTCATTATTATAAAGCTTTATTTTTCTTCCTAAAAAATTCATTGAACATTTTAGTCTTTTCAGCATTTATCTTTAATTCTATTTTTTTAATTTTTTTTGATAACTTTTACATTTTTTGAAATTGTGAAGCATTTTTTGCAAAAAATAAACTCATCATTTGCAAAATCTAGATGATTTAAATAATATCCATTTACTTTTACTCCCTTAGTTTTCTATTTTAATTCACAAAATAGCACTCGTAAAATTGTTGTAAAAGCATAATTGTTGTAAAAGCTTTTGGAGATATGAGTCATGCTATCATACATCTTCCTTAATGTTAACTTTCTTAATATTATTATATAATCTAATCATTGCTGTTGCATTTTGATATTCTTTAGAATATGATAATGTCCTGATTAGCTATTGCTTTAATCAATGCAAAAATACTTATTAAATTTAATGCTTTTTCATAATTTAAAAATTCAAAGAATCAATTGCCACTTATAACCATTGATTTTTTTTATAAGTTCTTTTAATATTTGAATGTGATCTACTATGCTAAAACCAGTTTTAAATCCAATTCGTGCTTTTGGTTTGTTAAAATCTAAAGTTATAATTAAATCTTAAAAAATTTAATACAGAACTGATAAAAAATATCTAATAGATCTATAATTTCTAATATCTTATTTATCATCTTTTTAAAATTAATATTAGTACTGCATTCTGCCTATCATCTGGTACATCTTTATCATTTAGATGTTTAGTATTGAAGCAGATCATCTGATGCTCAGATCCTGCTTCACAGCCCACATCCAATCTACCACCTAACCGTATTCAAACTCGTCCTTATGCATGTATACACATAACTAATAATATATTTCTTTACCCAATAGTATAAAATAATGTAAACGTATGTGTCTTAATTTAATATTTATTCTAATAATAATATTCTCATATGTATGCGGCGTAAATAATAAATATATATGTATATTTGAGCGTAGGAGATTGTGATTGAATTAATAGTATATTATATATATAAGATATTATATATGATACTTATTATATTTTTCATATATAAGTTTGTAGCCAGAAATGATGCAATCTTGTTAGTAAGTCTCTCGAAAAACAATAACCCGGAAGACCCTTTAGATTAAAATAGAAGATTACAAATTAGTAATAATAGAAGAAACCCATTAGTGGAAATTGTCCATGCTAGCTTGTTTTAAAATCACAAGATATATTTTAAAACAATCGTTTGAGAAACTGATAACAAACTTGCATTGTTTCAAACATCTTACCAGATAAGAGTATCCGGCCAAACGATTCCAAATGAAATCTAAGTGCTTAAACCATCTCAGGTCCAGCAGTAGTAGTTGCCTAATTACAAATTCAAATTAAAAGTATAAATGCTGCTGTATTTGAATCCATGAGGAGGGGAGATCATTAAATAGCCATGCTGCTGAACATAATCCACACCCGATGTAATTTTCACGCAATGTGTTGTGAGTAGTAAGTTTTGCCTTGTCCCTCCGTTCTAACATGCTGATCCCATGAACGAAGCTTCTGTACTCCGTGCTACTGAACTTTACATATGTCTTTCCAATGAAATGAAGTGCTATCTCAAATCATCCCACTACCCTAGATCTAGTGACAATACCGATGGACTGATTCCTAGTGAAATGCTTTTCTCAATCATCAAGGTAAAGAACTCAGACCGCTTATAATTCCTAAAATCCTGCCTTCTATGTAATGTGTATATTTTAAACTATATCTTTTAAATGTCTTCAAATATATATAACTCTATATAACTAATCTATGCTAAGCCTCTTATAAAATGTTTTTCTTTTATTTTATTTAAAAGCGGCCAATAATTTTTATTAACATTTTTACGTATTTATATTTTAAAGTTAATGCCAATAATATTCTAAAATCGCCAGCATATAACTTATTTTGTTTTCCCCACCCATCATTTACTGGGTAAATAATTTATAATTGATAAAAACAAGTCTTATTCGGCTTGCCCAGATGCTCGCGGTTTTAGAGAAATAAATTAATTATATTTTTCATGTTTACTGTTGAAAAACAGATTTGACATCTGTTTTTCCCATTCTCCTTCCTAAATAATGCGCTATCTTTTATCTTTCAACTATATTATATATGTAAATTTCATCTTAGCTATTACGACCACCCTTTTTATTTTGCAATCAATTAATGTATTTCCACAAGGGCATAAATCAACCAAAATTGAGGTTTAATGTGTAAAACGTAATGAATAATATTAAGTAATATAATGTAAAGGGGGAGGGGGACCTTAACCTTTTATTCTATGTTTATATGTATAATTATTATCCCTGTTTGCTTAAAGTGAAGCCATGTCATTACGCTGAATAGTTCATCATTCGTGGGCAATAAATACGTCCCAATAATCTTTAATTTCAGAAGTATATTTATGTTTTATTAATAAGCGTTTAGTGCATAAAGGCCATTCTATTTTATATATATGTTCGTGCTTCTTTATTACATGGAGGCAACCGCAAAGTCGGACCCCATCGTCATCTCAATGTCCTTGAACCAGGCTGTAAAACCACCCTGGGGACATCCTTGGTTCGTGCATGCTTTATACGGGGATCGCTCTGGAAAAACCAGCCCGATACTGACATAGCCGACCACTCCTCGTCATCCACGATTCGCCTGTACCTCATTCCAGGGAATCTGGACTCTTTTCATTCGTAAAACTGACCCTGCCAAAGTTTGCAGAGGAAATCGGTCACTTCTTAGAATTCGTGAAGCACACTCCAGGATCCATAAAAAGGACCGATAATAAGCCACCATGCATGCACCGCTTTTCCCTTATCTTATCATTCACCCAGAAGTATTCATAAGCCGTAATGAAATGATTTATTTAAACAAACATATGTCCCTTATTTTAATATAAGTATTAATACGATAAATTTAGTATCGTTTGTGTAAATTGTTCATTACCCATCCCGCGCATTAATTATCTAAAATTCCCAGTTAACCATCATATTAAATGTAATCAAATATTATCTGTGTTAAAATTATTGTTTGAAGTAATCAAATGCTCTTTTCGTTTCTGGGGGTGTGATAGCGTTCTAATAATCTATTCTAATAGCGCTAATTTACTCAAACACATACATATATTATTGGCATAGCCGCAATTATCATGTTATTGTATAAAATGATTCAAATAAATATCTATAATAATCCTGAGGCTCACGTCGGCTAAATGACCCGACATAATTATTATTAATAAATCGTAAATATATATACATCAAACTCGAATCAGTGCTTTCTTTAGTTAAGATAAATATTAAGTTATTTCTTAAGCTTAAATATGACTAGATGATCTCCGCTCTACACATAATTAACATGCTCATTATTAAGTTATTCTATCATGAGTTAGCCTTGAGTCTTTTGTGTCTCCGATGATCGATGCCGGCGGATGAGAAGTGGATTAATCGATGTCATCGGGATTGTTGCTCATAATGTTATAGATCTGGGGAATGGGCAAATAGGGCAGAGTTCATGAGTGTTCCTGACCTGTGTATCTTGCGCATGATTGGATTCGAGGTACTTTTTCCTAGATGCTAGATCTTGTTACGTGAACATACAAATCCGACCGGCACAGTATATAACTTTAACAACAATTTTTATCTTTCTTCATCAGCTTCTTTTACAATATCGATTATAATTCTATCATTTCCTTAGAGCTTTTCTCTTTTTTATAAAATTAATTGCATAACTCACTTCTTTATTAAAATAATAGACATTTCAAAGGATATGGTAATTGTAGATGATTTTTGATTTTTGGTTGTTTTTTTTTTGTTGTTATTCATTACTATATAATTCTTTATAGAACTTTTCCACAAATTTCATAATGATTTCTCTCTTTTTAGTAATAGTTCCATCTTTTCTTTATAAGCCAATACACATCACATGACCACTTCCTCTTATGCTTGTATATACCTGTTGTTAAAACAGGAAAAACTCACTATATATATATTGCCACACAGAGCAAGCTAGAGTAATCAATGGATGCCAGAAAGCTTGTGCATAAAATCCCCATCTAGTGCCTACTCATCCAATATCCCCAGACTAGTTTCTGGCTTATGGCCTTCGTCAGTGAGGAGCCTTGAATCTGAGAGCACTGTATCTAGATCTTAGGATCTAATGCAACCCTCCAGAAACCACCTTTTATCTCCATCTAACTACAAAACTATGAGTCTTAAACTAAAAACACCTTAATGTTTTCAATCCAAGCCCATTAGCTTATATAGTCATATGGGTCTGAACCCAGTTCAATACCCATACATTTTGGTGTCTTTGGTTCTTTAATAACCATAGCCACCACTATCCTATTAGGCAGGATTGGTTTTAAGCCAATAAACATCACATGACCACCTCCTCTTTTGCTTGTCTATAACTGTTGTTAAACCCATATGACTATATAAGCTAATGGACTTGGATTGAAAACATTAAGGTGTTTTTAGTTTAAGACTCATAGTTTTGTAGTTAAATGGAGATAAAAGGTGGTTGCTGGAGGATTGCATTAGATTCTAAGATCTAGATGCAGTGCTCTTGGATCCAAGGCTCCTCACTGACAAAGGCCATAAGCCAGAAACTTGTCTGGCAATATTGGATGAGTAGGCACTAGATGGGGATTTTATGCACAAGCCTTCTGGCATCCATTGATTACTCTAGCTTGATGTGGGTGGCCATATATATAGTGAGTTTTGTCTGTTTTATCTTTTCTTTATGTTGCAAAAATACATTTCTTATGCCAAAAATTTGTTTTACACTTCTGAGACTTAGTCTGTTCTATAGCTTTTCTTACTAGTTCATAATTGTATTTTATTATATTTATAATAAAAAATATATAGAATTTTCTTGTACAAATTGTAATATATGTTAAGTGTGTTGGGATGCAGCAATAGAGAAGCTGAGCAGATTAACAATATGATGTCTTAGTGCTTTCAAGGGCTTATTGTGTTCTCATATTCATAGCAGAATCAGAATAGGAAAATGGTGGAATATCTGTGTAGGGAGATATTTACATTTATGTAAATTATACTTTAGAGTGACCATTTTTTGGAGAGGGGCAAGCATAATTCTTTGCAGTTTATAGTATAAGTGTTGTTAACTATATACCATTCTTCCCTAATTTTACATTTTGAGTTGTTTCTTTCAATATATTTTATTACAACTGAAGTAGATTTAAATATATGTCCTATTGTTTTCTGGTGTTCAAGGAAGATAGAACTGTATTCTGGCTTGTCAGTTGCTCTGTTTTCAAAGTATTGATGTTGTGATATGCAGGTGGATATGGATGTCTGAGATTATCCATAGTATTTTGCTTTGCATTCAGATTGGGAGCATTTAATTTTATGTACAGTGTTGGGGGTCAGTTTGGGTTTGATTTTAACCTTTGAATTATTAATTAGTCTATTGATAGAGGGGGTGTTCAGAAACTTGGCCAAAATGTTGGAAAAAAAATTATATTAAATGTTTGGGTTAGTGTGGGAATGTATGGCAGGAATAGCCAAGTTTTTTTATCATTGGGAGGATTTGAATTTAGTTTGTGGTAGAACTATATGACTTTCCTTGCTAAGTGGTTGTATTTAAATTCAATGAATATGAGGACACAATAAACCTTTGAAAGTGCTAAGCCATATATTATTACTCTGCTCAACTTCTCTATTGTTGTATCCCAGCACACTTAACATATTTTTTTATATAGTTAACTCTTTTTCATGCCATTTTACAAAACTTTAAATATTTAATTCTTTTTTTATAGATCATTTTATATATTTCTATATTTTTTCTCCATACATTGTCTTGTCTCAATAGAAAATTTAATGGTAAATTATCTTTGTTAAAATCCTTAATATGTATCAGTTTTATTCAAGTCTTTCAAATCTGTTAATATTTTTAAACAATTTGCAAGTTCTAATTAAAATTCATTGGAATATTTCTGAAAATTAGGAATACCATTTATAAATATTGTTTTTCTTCACAATTTTTGTCTCTACTTTGGTATTAACACATCACTAATTAATTATCACTTCCTATGTTAAATCTATTAAAAACATTACAGTCTTAAAATACATATTTTATGTTAAACAAAATACAATGCAATTCTCCTGCATATTCATTTGGATGTTTCCTATCCATTTCTTTATAGCATTTTTTCAAATAAAGAATTAATAATGAGTAGTTCTGCTAACTCTGAGAACTTTATAAGTCTGTGTCCTCTCTCATTTCTATCATCATAATGAAATTTTCTCACAGCACTTTTAACTTTTAATCATTTTCTAGTTTTAACATTAAAATCTTCTGTGACAGTTTTAAAATGTTACTTGGCCTGATCAAAAACATTTTGTACACTTATATAAAAATCCTGTTATTTTTCATCACAATGAGAACTTGATTGCAACATAAAATTGAATTATCTGCAATCGGAATTTTCCATTAAGTTGAATAGCAAATCTTGCCACTTCATCTGATATACTAACAATATCCACAGTGTTATTTTTACCCTTTTTATTTATGATGAATGCCATGCTACTTTTTAAATAAATTATTTCTTCACCTTTTCTACTAACTTCACAAAGTCCAATTACCCCCATTTAATATTAGACTACTTTTTTTTCAATTCTTGCAATCTCCCTTCACTTGAAAGGGTTCTACATTTGGAAGTATCTAAATAAAAGTTCATCATTGAATGGTAGCCTAAATCTGCAATCAAGAGATTCTTAGCACTCTCCATCTTTGAATGCCTATTGCTGCCTTAGTTGGTGACTTTACAGTGTCCTTGACAATAAGGTCCATAATATACTTTGGGTGTTATGATTATAAATATTTAAAAAGAATTTTAAAATCTAGTTAAAAACTATCTGGCAATTGACAAAAAAGTCCATAGTGTTTCTTGATCTTAAACTCAGAAAAAACCAATAAATTCACTGTGCTGGTTGGTGCATCTTGATGAGCAGCTCAATTTATGAAAGATATGGAAAGGGCCTTAAGAATTTATCTTGCTCGGGTGTATCATAAATAGTTTTGTGCTGCAAATGCTTTATGTGAATGTTCCTGAATGTATCAATATAATTATGAAGTAAATTCGTACATTTTCTTTATCTTGATGTAAAATCTATGTATGTGTACATGTATATATGTAAATAGATAAAGAATAAGAGAAAAACAATAAAGCATTTCAAAAATATATCACTTCTAAAACAATAAAAAAATACTGGATAAGTTTCATGATTAAATTAATTTAAATAATAATAACCTGAAAAACTAGTTTTAAAAATTAAATTATTATTTTTAAAATATATAAAAAGTCACTGAGAAAAATGTAACTTCATATATGAAAAGCAAAAAAAAAGTTTTTAAATATAATTGTGTAAAAATAATAAGTAACTAAAAAATATCTACACCAAAATAAATAAGAAAAAATGTTTTACTAAGAAAATTAAGAGTATAAAATAGATTTTTATTATTCTAGGTTAAAATAGATTTTTAAATATATAGTAATTACATAATAACCAATAATACAATTTATTGCATTAAAGAGTTGAAACTTATGTAAATCAAAAAATTGCAGCTATCTCTTTTGAGCTTATAGTGAAATACTAAATAATTTTTATATATAATGATTATTCGAATAACACTTTAGCTCATTGGAGAATGAGATCTATATATATATAGTATTTTATACTGCGTTCAATAGAGAATGTTTAAATGCTTTTAATCATTATATAGACTAGATAAAAAAGTTTTAAATAATGTCTACAGAGCAGATATCTCTCCAACCGCTCTTCAATAGTTAGTCAACTGTTATATAAGGATAGTGAGATTTTAAGGTTTTCCTATTTTATTTTATTTTTTAACTAAGAATTGTGAGATACACATTAATCAACTAACATTAGCTGCTATGCAGAATGGATATAATTTTACTACTTGCTTATAATCTGAAACTGCTTCCCAGTTTTATCCAAATTTGAACTCTAGTCATAGGAAGGCAAAGAGATGTGGTAACTATTATTCAGCAAAATCATTTATTCACTGATAGCATCAAGTGATGCATACTATGACATTATGGTATGCATAATAAGTCATAAAATTTAAAAAAGTATTACATAATTTTGGAAATAATTAGAAAAACTTGAATGAGGACAAAAAAGACATGCAGATTTTACAACATCTCAAGATAATTATTGAGAATATAAATATTAATTTATATATATATAAGTATAAATTAATGAATAAATATAGGAACAATTCTGTTAAATGTCACTTCAAAGTTATTAATAACAAAAACATGAAAAATGCATAATATATTTTATTGGTAATAATATATAAAATGTTGTGAACTAATATTTAAAAAAAGAAAAAATAAAGGCTTTTTATTTTATGTTACTTTTCAAAAACATTAAAAGCCATTTAGACAAACTTAACTGATGTTAAGAATCATTTAAACATTTTCATACTGTCAATTGAATTTGATAAATGGTATTTTAAAATTTTCAAGATAAAAAGATTAGAGAAATATTTGGTAAACTAAAATGTGACATTTATAAAACTGTTTAAAAATATTCTTAAAAAGACAAAAAATATATCTTTTTTTTTTCTATTTGCATATCTTGCTTGCTTATTCACTTAACAGAACTACCTAAATATACATGTGTTTATGTTTTTTTATCTTTCTTCTCTATTCAGATTAATTATGATATTATATTATTATAAACCTACAACTTTATACTTTTTGATTTGGGTGACTAATTTTAACGTTATTTGTCTCTTCGGATATTTCAATTATCTATCAGACTTTTTCATGGCTATAATTGGCTATTTTTTTTATATATATAATTATGTTTGTTTGTTTTTTAAATAATTTATTGACATTTAAATCTCCAAAAAATATTGTTAGCCAGTTAAAAAGTTTTAGAGAAAATATCATTTAAAAAAAGCATTCAGAATATTAAAAGAATAAAATTATATTATTAAAAGAATAAAATATGTATGTCTTTTATTTCTGTGGCTTTTATATAATTTCACGTTAGTATAATCAGCTATTGATAGGCTATTGTATGATGAATATCTTTCAAGTGCTTCTTTATAAATATCTGTGATAAGTTTTTATTTTTTATATTAATGTTTACAGATTACCTCATGTTTTAGGTGCTTTTTAGCTTTTGTATTTAATCAATAATTGTTATGGTTTTCTATTGGTCTCTTTTTATTATGTTTCTATTGCCTAATTTAATTTTATTCAAATTTTTAATCTTTAAGGTGACATCAATAACGTCAGTTTAGATTCAAATTAGTTTTTTTCTTTAATGATTTTGTTAATCTTAACAATTTCTTTTTAAATTTCTTTCTAAGAGTTGCAATGTTTTTGTTGAATTTCTGAAATCCAAAAAATAAAAGACTATGGCTTCTACAAATATAACATTAAGCTTGTTTATTTCATGTATGAGTGTGCACTCATATAAATATTGAATGTGTAATGAGATCTTTCATATGCTCTTTAATTAATAAGAGCTCATCCGAGATGTAGCAGGGAACAAACTAAATACTAAATAATCCCACTTTTACCTAACAGATGTAAGACTAATATGTTGTTGAATAATTAATTTGACTTTGCTTATTCAGTTTTAAATGGATACATGCTTGCTTTATAATCTTTTCTGGGTTCTAATTTAAAAATTTATAAAAATTTTATTAAACATTTAATATTTGCATCTGTAAAGTTCATGAAAATTTTCTATTAATATATATTAATAATATTACAAATAAATGTCTATATTTCTTCAAAATAATATATGCAAATTTATAAATAAATATTAGAAAATACAGTACTTAAAAGTTTATAACAAAAATATATCTATAAACATCACTTAGGAGCACTTTCAACTATCCTTGTAGTTTTTGTCAACTATTACTTTGAAAGATCAACTTTCCCATAATTCCATGATGTCAACTTTACCATAATTCCATGATATTAACATTTGCTGCTTGCCTATTGATTAAATCTTGCTTGTATTTATATATTAACATAGCTTCCTTAATTTTTCTTTTATTATTATTTTTTTCAGTTTTTAATATTTTTACATTACTATAATTAAAATCAAAACTATATATACATGATTTATTATAGTCATAAAAAATGGAAGCTGATAAATTATCATTATTTTTATAATTTTGTTTTGTATTTTGAACCCTTTTTAATAATAACAAGTGCTCTTTTGTTCCTTTTTCCAATGTGCATCTTGATTCACCTATATATCCACTGCCACACCTACACACCCATTTGTAAATGATACAATTTTTATTTAACAATAAGGTTTTATCTTTTGAGTTATTTATTAATTTATTTAATGTAGGTGGTGCATAAAATGCAATGTCACATATACCTTTATAAATTTTTTTAATGAAACTTGTGTATTGATTTTAAATATATTGTATTGATATCCAAATTTTTTTATCAGAAGAATTAACATTATTATTAATAATATTTTTATATTTAGAATTAAAATTTTTAATAGTATAATAAACATAATCATAACTATATCCAACATTTAACAATTCATTATAATAAATGTCAATATTATATATATGGTAACAGTAAAAAATGATGCTTTTATTTAATATAATTCATGAACTTAGGCAAGTCAAAATTGTAACAGTAAAGAATAGGAAAAGTTAAATATACTAACAAGAGCAAACTCTCCATGCAATAGTGCCACCAAGTCCTGAATGAAAGCCATGAGGAAGAAACTAGTCTGGGGATATTGGATGAGTAATCATTAGATTACAACAGGTATAACTCTCTATACAGTAATGCCACTCAGTGCAAGCCAAAGTAGTGGCACTACTGTATGGAGAGTTTTGTCTGTTTTAATAATAGTTATGGAGCAAGCATAAAAATGGTAATCATGTGATGTTAGTCATTAGATGTGGATTTTATGCACAAACTTTCTGCATTCATTGATAACAAAGGTTTGCACTTAATAGCACTATTGTATGTAGAGTTTGTTCTTGATATTAACAGCATGTGTAATTATAAGAAATGGTACACATATGATATTAAATATACTAATTAGATTCAATATTAATTAAATATAATTCAGGAACAAAGAGGCATTTTATTGAATGTGAATTACACTTTGGATAAATAAATATATTTTAATAAATTAATCTTTCCTAATATTCAATGATGCAACTTGATATCTAACAAACATGTATATTTTCTCCTATGATCCTATTAATCCTTTAATTATATTAGCCTTTTTCAGGCTTAAACATATTTTATTCTGCATGAAACCATATTTTAAAGGAATTGCAATACACATCTCCAAATTAAGTGGCCACAATAAAAAATAATACAACAGAACATTTACCTGTCTTCTCTCTTAAACCTCATCATTTACAAAGAACTAGATAAGTATGGGTTTCAACACACTTACAAATAAAAGCCACTCTTATTTAAAATATTTATATTAATGACCTTACTTAAGTCTATAAACTCTATACCATCATTTTATTATGAAATAACAACTGATAAATTCATTCACAATTGAAAATATATTAGAAAGATAAAATAAATTATTATAAGTTAAATACAACTAATACTAATAATGACACTAATAATTAGAAAGCTCTTGCTTAAAAAAAATTTTTTATACATATATAAATTAATTTATTCACCTTAATGAATAAATATATAAATGTGTGTGGGGGGGGTAGTAAAATATATTACTGAAATATGAAATAAATACCTGTTCTTCATTTTCTAAGTCTCAATTAAGAACACTAAAAAAATGTACAAAAAAAAATCTTAATCATAAAATGTTCTGACCTTTCTCTTTGTATTTTTTTATTATTAAAAAGTCTTATATGAGATCATGTTCATAGCACCATCTTCAATTCTTGCTTCCTTAATGATTTCGATGGAAAAACAGATAGCAGAAAAAATGTCTAATGAATTATTATTACAATGGATAATAAACATACTTAAAACTTCTTTATTTTATTGTTAAAGCAATGTTTTCCTGGAGATAAGTATATTACATGTAGGACATAAATTGAAAGTTTAGAAAATGCTTTAATTGATTATGTTGGTGATGCTTTTTTCCTCGTGAGATTTTAGATAAATTCTTATTCTCTGATGTTTACTCTTGTCAAAATATTTTTTTAATTTTCATAACTTTCCTGCTAATGAACTAACTGTCAAATAGTGAACATAGAGGCTTGATGAAGTTCAACTGACTGTTTTTAGTTAAGCATATTTCTTGCTTGCTGATATATTGTAAATATTTTCTTCATTGATAATTTAACAATGTTGATGAAAACAAAACAGACTTTTGTTAACCAAGCAGAAAAGTGAGAACACAGCAAAACAATAATAATAATGATCATCTTTCTAAAAAAAATAATAACCTCATTTATTGCATCAACATTTCCATAGCATTTTTAGAACATCTAGCTTCTCATCTTCTAAATATCCAGTTTTCATTGTTAACTGTAAAGATCTACACACACACCTTTCAGCATTTAAATACAGCATTTAATATTTGTAAAATAAATGTAGAATTTCCAAATAAATAATTTTAAATAAAAATTTATATCCAAAATAATAATAATATTTTTTATATATTTTTTTAAGTTTATCTGCACACACATATTTTGTGGTTACAATTAGAATTAAAAGTATTTAACAATAAGTCAGTTATTTTTATTGCAAATATTATATTGCATTTGTAATATAAAATATAAATCAATCTTAACTTTAAATAAATATTACAAAAATTAAATGTTTAATTGACATTCAAAACAAAACAAATACATATATAAATTCAAATGTGAATCAAATTGTGATAGTAGATTTCTTTCAACAAAATATATTGCAATGTACACATGTTGCTATCTATAGTTTCTTTTATAGTAGTATATAAATAACTAAATAAAGAAAACAATTAAAGGCCTTATATTTAAAAAATGTTTATTAATTTGCAATAAATGGAGAATGAATGGATACTTTATTTATTAAGTTTAAATATCTTACTAAGTTTTCCAAATGATAACAATGCCTTAATAAGGTTTAAAAAAAGATAACCATGTGTTTACAAGCTAGAATTTAAAAAAGAAGGAAAAGAAAAACACTACATTTTCTGTTACTATAGCTACAGAAACAAATTCAGCAAGGAGAACACGTACTTTCTTTTGCTTAAAATCTTGTGTTTTATCACCTTACTTTTACAAATAGAATATTGATTTATAATAATGAAATATGTACTGTAAATAGAAAAATTATTTAGGGGAAAGAAAGAAATTCTTCCCATCATTTGATATCTTTATGATTCACACAGAATAATTAATAAAAAATGCTATGCTTAACTGCCATGAAACTATGAAATTATCAAAATTTACCACAGATCGTAATATCAATAAAGGAATAGTTGAATTTCGTTTAAGGATAAAAATGTTCCTGGAAACCTACATTTGTATTTTGTTGTCATCAATGTGCCAAGGAAAATCTCATGAGATAGTGGAATATAAGCTAAAAATTATATATATAAGTTAAACTTGATAACTGATGCTAAGAAAAAATTTTCTTTTAAATTATTTATATTAAATAAATTTTATTTATGAATAATGGTTAAGAGTATAATAGTAGTTTAATAATAAAATATTTATCAAAGTTCTTTTTTCATTAATAATCTTAATTGTTAGGTAGTTTTATTTTATTATTTGATATGAGTTAAATAATAATAATCTCATGTAATTAAGATTTAAGTCAATTGTTAATGTATTATTTTTGGGGGGTGAGAATGAACTTTATCTTTTTTGTTAAACAAATGTACTTACTATGGATCTATTGGTGCCTTACAAATTCATGAGCCCAATGTAGATATAAGTCCATACTATCAAAAGGCCAATTTATGGATTAATTCATTTATTTGTCTATTTATTACTTATATTGTTAATTGCCTAAGTACAACAATTATTCAGTATATTTTAGCTTGTCCAAATACATGAGCAAGTGTAGGTTAGGCAGTTTTTTATGTATTATTTTATTAATTGTCCATTATATTTTTAGTTTATCCAACAGGAAAATATTGCTATTTATGTAATAATGTTGCTTTATTAGCATTGTTCTTATATTTCAGAATAGTTTTTATTACATTTTTGGCTTTCTAACAAAAGTCATAACCCAGGAGAGATTTGAAGTTGTAAATTGATAAATAGATACAGTCAAAATATTGCTTAATGATCACAATTAATATCAGCTATTTTTGTGTATACTAGTATTAGATTAATCTGATTAATTATTTAATAGATAATCTTAAATTTATAATTGTGCTTTGTTGTGGGTTTGAATTTAGAGTGGATTATCAAATTGTTTTTTGAAAAATAGATGCAATAATTTGAGAAATGACACAGATGTAAAGTGCTTTATAAATAAAATGTTTTATAAATATTCCAAAAACGGGCATGTAAAGGCAAAGTATCAGATGATAATGCCTGGACTTGCCCTATAATAAACAAAATAAGAGTTTATGTTGTAACTTTAAAAGAATAAGGTACATGCTATATGTTAGTAAAATAACAAAAGAGTGTGGGCTCATTACTAATAAATATTACTTTCTCTTCATGAAGTAATTATAAAACAAATAATGCAATATACTTGAAGCCAGCTTATTTTATTAAGGTATTGTCTTCTAGTTATTTTGGATTAAATGGAAAACATTGATGCTCACTGTTCAAATTTGTTTTCAAGAGCATGATACAAAGTCTTTTGAGCATGTTCATAAAATTTAAGCTATGTTATACATTATATAAGTTGAATGTTGAAAAATATATAATACATTAGTTTGGGATAATATTAATGTGATTAGGTAAATCAATCACTATTGAGAAATGATGCTACTGTTGTATTGTATATTGAAAGGGTCTTTACATAAATTGAAATGTATATGAGTAAAACATTTATTAAATTTTACAGTTCAGCATATAAAGCATAGTAGGGAAAAGCAAGTTATTCATTTTCTCTGGTATAAAATGCTAAATTGAAAAGGAAAGTTGTGGTTTTTTTTCTTTTCTAAAAATAAAGAAATAAATATAAACCTAAGATAAATTATGAAAAATGAGAAAGAGTTAGATGTGTTAGAACAGAGAAGAGAAGTTAATGAGGTCTCTGTCACATAAAAAAACTGACCAAAACAAATCTATAGCAGCAATATTGAAGACCTGAAACAAAGTCAGAAAAAAATGTCAATAAATTTGATGAATAAGCTCAATGAAAGTCAGGAAAAATTATCAAGAGTCTTATTGACTAAAATTAATAAAAACTAAGAAAAGTATCAGGAAAAATATCAAGAGACTTCTTGAATAAGTTCAATGAAAGTCAGGAAAAATTATCAAAAAATCTGATAAAAATCAAGAAAAATATGACAAGAATCAAATAAAATGAAGCAAGTCAAGAAGAGCTTAAACTATAAATGAAGCATTGTCAGGTAATGCTGGTAATGAAGATAAAGGGATCAGTATGAGTTAGAGAGTAGATTAAAATAAGTGATCAAGTAAGTGCATGCAAAGTTAGTTTATGAAATAAGAATGTAATATAAGAAAATAAATGATTTGAAAGTTAAGTTTAATGAAATAGAGATTAAAATGGAAAAGTCTCAAGGTCAAATACAAATAAAGATCAAGAAGTTAGAATTTAGTGTAAAGAAAAAACAAAATTGGACTTGAGAAATAAAAAGTAAGGCATAAAAGTGTATATTAGAGTGCCAGAATAAAGGTAGAGTCCTAGAAAATAAATTAAACAAGTATCAAAAAAATAATGACAAAAATTAGAGAAGGTACAGAATAGACAGGAACAAAAAGTCCAAAGTTTAAAAACTCAACTAGAGCAAGGTCATCTGTATTATGATATTAACTTAGATGTGATGCAATCCAAAGTAAATAAAGACATTTCTTTTAAGGGGTAATTTTATCACAATCTTAAATAGTGGTGATAAATGTAAGATTTTATCATTAGAAATAAAACCTGTAACATCTAAATGTTTTTATCGCCATGAAGTATGTAGTCATGAATGTAGATACCTTGACTGGGGACATAAGAATTTGTTTTGATCACAGAGTAAGCCCATGTGTTTGATTTGTGAGAATAGCAATTTGAAAAATATACTTTATGGCAAGGCTAAAATTAAATGCATGAATCATTATGGATATACTAGCAAATATTTAATTTATAGTAATAACTATATTCATAAGTTTATTCTGTATGAAGTGTCCATATTCATTAAAAATGAAGGAATTCATTTTATTAATCAAAGGTCACACAATTTGTATGATGTCATAGATTTGTTTTACAAATATCTGATTGGGATAACATATAAGTTTATATTAAATAAAATTGTAAGATATTTGTCTTGTTACTTTTAGTGTTTAAAAAAGGAAAGTATAAGACACATAATTATACACAATCATTAACTCCAATGTTGTGATGGTGTAATTTTAATTAACCATAGATTATTCATGGAATGGTTAGTCAGTAATGGTGATCTTATGTTAATTATATAGAATTGTTTTATTTATTTTTTATTAAGTATGGGAATATGTGGTGGACATACATTTCCATCTATAGTTCTTTTTATAGTGTATAAATAACTAAATAAAGAAAACAGTTAAATATGTTTATTAATTTGTGATGGATACTTTAGTTATTAAATTTAAAAATGAAATATCTTACTAAATTTTGTAGAATAATAACAATGCCTTATTAAGATTAGAAAAAAAATAATCACATGTTCATGAGCTAGTGTTTTATAAAAAAGAAAAGAATAAGACTGTATTTTTTTACTATAGCTACAGAAACAAATTCAGCAAATAAAACACATATACTTTCTTTTCCTTAAAATCTTGTGTTATATCTACTTTACTTTTACAAATAGATTTTGGACTTATGATAAGGAAATGTGTACTGTGAGTAGTAAAATTATTTTGTTGAAAGGAACCCAGACTTTCCATCATTTGATATCTTTATGAGTTAAACAGAATGATTAATAACAAATATAATGCTTAACTATCATGAAGCTATGAAACTATAAAAATTTACAATGGACAGTAATATTGACAAAGGAATAGATGAATCTCATTTAAGCATAAAAATGTTCATGAAATCTTACATTTGTATTTTGTTATCATCCATGTGGCAAGAACAACATTTTGTGATAGTGGAATGTAAACTGAAATTATATATATAAGCTAAATTTGGTAATAGACACTAAGGTAAAAAATTTCTTTTAAATTATCTACATGAAATAAATATCATTTATTAATAATGTTTAAGAGTATAATAGTAGCTTAATAATAAAATATTTATCAAGATTCCTTTTTATTATTAATAATCTTATTTATGATATAGTTTTATCTTATCATTTGATATGAGCTTAAATAATAAACTCATGTAATTAACACAAATCAATTGTTAACATAAATTTTTTTGTGAGAAAAAAATTTTAATTAACCCTTTATGACTATGCATTAATAATTTTAATCATAAATTGTTTTTATCAATTGCAATCTAACAAAGATAAATTATAAAGATATATTATATAATATTAGATTGCAGCTGGTAAAATTATACCCTATATTCTTGATCTTAGCTATCTCAATGAGTTAATCTTTACTTCAATATTATTATTATTATTAACTTAAGTACTTTATTTTGTCTACTGCTTAAACATTATAAAATTATTTTATTATACAATTTATTTACAATTAAAATATTTAAGTGTATATTCCATACTATATCTCATTAGCAAGTAAAATATTATTTATTGAACTTTGTCTTCTTTGCTAAACAGATATATTTATTATGGACTTATTATCACCTTACAAAGTTAAGAGTCGATTGCAGATGTAAACCCAAACTATAATAGAGCCAATTTATGGATTAATTCATTTATTTGTCTATTTATTAATTGTATTTTAGCTACCTAAGTACAACAGTTATTCAGTATATTTTTATTTGCTCAGATACATGGGAATTTGTATGTCAGGCAGCTTTTCATCTATTATTTTATTAATTGTTCATTACATTTTTGGCTTATCCAACAGAGAAATATAGTCATTTATGAAAAAATGTTGTTTCATCAGCATTGTTTTATATTTCAGTATAGTTTTCATTACTATATATATATATATTGTACCCTCACTTCCCGATATATAATATAACTTAAATATGACTAGCTCAATTAAATCGTTATGCTCGGCTAAAATATGTATAACTATCATTAATATATTTTTATAATACTATATCTTATCAGATTCATTATAACTTACCAAAATTAATATAGTTCAATATCATGTACTAATTAAATAAGTATTTATTAAAATCATGAGACTATGAAGTGAAGTTACAAGTGGTAATTGAATTTACATTGAGCTAATGTCTTCTCAAGACACTATCTCAATGGCATAAGAATACTATTACCTCTTTATTATCTCATTACTATATCTACAGCACTCTTATGTCTTTTATAAAAATTAACTAACTTCAATAATAATAATAAATAAATCTCAATCTTTTATTAAGGAAATATAATTAAATAATCTCAGGTTCTTTTAATTATTTTAAAGTAATAATATTTCTTGCAGATAGGCATGATAAGGGATTTAATATCAAACCTAACTACACCTAACTTATCATAATAATAATAACTAACAATAATAATTTCTAGTGTATAAATTAATCTTATCTATTTTATTATACTATTAATCATTAAGGAAATAAGTGAATCATCTACATGTCTTTCATTTTCATATAGTATCTTAATTTAAAAATTATACTAAAATCTTATAATTTAATAATATGTGGCAATAAATAATATTATACTCTTATATTGTCATTATAATTACCTTGTACCATTATAATATTATATGTTAATGTCAATCAATTTCTATAAATTATATTAAGAAAATACTGTGTTTCTTTTTAAAAATAATAATAATAAATTCATACTGTGCAAATATTATGTTTATTCAAATTATCTGTTGTCAAATGCTGTGGTGCAAAATAATGAATTCGACACACTTTTAAACAACTTAAACAAATTTATTTACATCAACTTTAATAAATAACTTATGTACATTATTTACATTACAAATGGAAACCAAAGAAAATAAAAAATAAGAAAATAATAATACAAGATTTTTACACTGTTACTATTTCCATAAACATAAATAGATAATCCATACATTTCTTAAATGTTTTATCAGTAACATTTAATTAAGTTTATGAATTTAAATCTTAATAGATATCATTTGTCATTAGTTAGTACAAAAGAAGACTTTTATGTAAAATATCACTTATGTAGCATATGTAAAATAAACAAACTTTAACAATTAAAAAATGCTACTTCACTTAAGTATTATTGCTATTTCTATTATAATGTACTAGTATGTATTACATTTACTATTAGCATTAATCAAATATCAACTAATGTATAGACTGATATAACTTTATAATATAATGACATTTATTGATTATATAATTATTTTCTTATTCTGATGTAATTCCATACTGTATGTCTTACCAAAATATGCAATACATATATGTTCTTTTCTTAAAATAATATTTAAAATTATTCAACAATTTCAAATTTTATAAAGTATTATATTAAAATAAATTCTATGATTCTTTTCTATTTAAACTACTACTCTTCTCTACTCGTAATTCCTATTCCTTCCTAATAAAATTCTATCTACAAATATCATTTTGACCTTATTTAACTTCAGTAACAGCTTACCAATTTTTAAAAAATAATGACTATCCAAACTATCTTATACCTCATCATCGATATACGATAAACCCTTCAAACAAAATATAAATTTCTATATAAAATTAATTTAACTTATCTAATAAAAAAAATAAAATATAGATATTTTACCTCTTACTAACTTGAAAAGTAATATAAATAACTCATACTAATATAATAAATCAAGTTCCTAATATTGTAACAGAAAAACATTAAAACTTATTCACGAAAGAATCATATAATTATTTATGGATTTCTCTTATTACGTTATAATAAATTTATATCATAAATTTAAAGTATGCATATTAAAATAAAACTGTTATTACTAATATTATGCGTGTATATTCTTTAAATATTTATACATTCATTCACAATCAAATAATATTTGGTTGATCTAAAGAAAACAAAGCAAAATACATCAAATTATTACTATTATATAATTTTTACCATAAATGATACTCCAATTTATAATCCACCACACGATGTCCTCCAGGATTACAGTTTTACAAAATAATTTCACATTTATACTCAACAATTATTCTTTAAAATATTACGTGTTGTATAATTATATAAAAATAAACTTTATGAAATTAATTGTTATATTAATATTTAGTTGTTGTTTTTTTAAAAAAAAATGTACCTCTCTTATCTTTAATAGATCAATAAATAATTAAATATCTATGTTAGTTAAGAAAAACAAAAGATGTTACATAAAATCCAACGGTGTCTTCTTTCCACCCATAATTGTTCTTTTTTTCCTAGGCACAAACTTTTACCAACATTACTTCCTTTTCCGGTACATCACGTGTTTAAACAGTTTTTATGAAATAAATGAAAACGTTTTTTTAAAATAAAATAGAATAAGTTCCACCATAAGAAACAAAATAATAATTAAAATAGTTTATAGGATCTGGATTCATTTCTTTAAAGAAAAATTATTTAAAAGTTATTATTTCTAGGATTAGTCAATAGTTTATAATGTTCTTATTTAATTATTATAAATTGACTTGGATATCCACGTATACTTATTTGCGCATTCTTTAACAAATATTTAGGTAAGATTAATTTCTAAATTCTTCTGTACGACCAGCGTCCAGACTTTACTATATAATATTTTATTTACAGGTATTTCTTTGCCAATTAAACCTCCGCTTTATTTGCCTTTTAAAACTATCGAAATCTAGTCTTTTAAACTACAAAGACTTAACAAGGCAAATAATTCTACAATTATTATTAATTACCATATCTTTACCAAGATATATACTTAAATTTGTAATTTAAAAATACTTTCTTCATAAAGAAGTATTTATCTTTCTTTAAATATTTTTTTATAAAAATTAATTATAATCAACTTTTAAATTCATATAATGTCCAATATATTACTTTTATCCAACTAGTAATTCTCCTAGTTAATCCAGCGTTTGTTATATTTTTAGTATAAAGTCTCCAATACATTTTATCCTTATACGATGCCTTCATGATTATTTGATAGTAAATTGAGCTTCGATAGAGACGATTAATAGGGAATTATAAATAAATTAGCACTGCATATTTAACGGTAAAACTTTTATAATTTTTTTAAAAAACTACTCTCTTATAATTTTAAAATGATTACGAGAGCGTCTATAATTTTACTTAGCTATATCTAATAGCACACTTCACTTAAAAGAAATCATAATCATAATCCCCTCCGAACAATTGAACCTTAGTTTTATACCGTAATAAATTCCCCACTTGATTGGTAAATTAAACAATCACCTTGCTAGCCTATTTACATATTTTACCAACAATACAGAATTTAAAATAAATAATGACTTATTTAATATTTATTATTTATTACATTATTAAATTCTTAAATTGATCTTTATCATTTATTTAAATCCATTAAACATTTTTTAAAATATATGTTTTACTTTATTTCACTTTTAACTTTTATAAGATTATTTTTCTAAACAAACTAAATCTATTTTTATACGTTAGGTTTTTTTAAACAGTATTTTAAAAATCAGATTTAATATTTCACATTAATTATCTTTATTTTTATCTCGTGATAGCCAATATAATATTTATAAATTTTATAATAGAATTTTAGAACAGTTTTGCAACTTTACTATAAAACTTACAAGCATGTGTGTACATATGTCTATCTATCATCTGTTTTACAACACAGATACAAACGCTTGTAATTATCTAAAAATAAACTAACAATTTAATTTTAAAAATAAATATTTTTAAAATAAATAATATATTATAACAACTTTAAAATAATAATTCGATATTATTAAAATCAAATATTAATCTTCTATTATATACTATTAATAATTAAAATATTTATATTCACTTATTAAATATTAATCTTTATCAACAATAAATATATGCATTTAATTTTAACTTATCTTTTTAACTTTTAGCTTTAAACATTTATTTACAAAACTTATTAATGCAGTATTGATCATGGCCAGTTTTCCCAACCATATAATATTATCATCTTTTATTGAAACGTCTCTCTCAAACATTAGCACAATTTCACATATCAAATATTCATAGATTACTTTAATTAAACTTTTTGAAAGATTATCATAATAAAATCAACATCATATAGCTAAATATATCTTAAATTTAAAATTTTTAATAAATTGATACAACAATTCATGGCGACCCATACAAAAGGGCACAATATATATATATATATATATATATATATATATATATATGTGTTAATTTCAGTTAAAACAGGTTATTATTTGAATATTTATTTAAGCTAATTATCTTAGGTTTAATTTTGTTAATACCATTAATTAACTCATGGTAAATTATTAAAATAATGCTATTTAAAGAATATTTAGTTATTTGGATTAGGCATATATATTTGTAAATAGTTAAGTATATGTTCATTATAAAGTGTTATTACATCGGAATGTTTTATTTTATATTTTACAATTTTGTTCAAATTTTTATGATTAAAAGTTACATTCTTTCGATAAGCTTTCAAATCAACCTTTCCCAAAGACAATAGTGAATTTTTTATTAATTAGTTAAAATAATAAGTTAAAACTTTAAGGACAGTTCTAAATTAAAATTGTTTGTTTAAATTTTACGAATTCATTTTCTAAATAGAAAATAAATTCAGATAAAGGATTTGAAAGTCTTATCGAAGTAATGGATTGAAGATCAATTAGAGAAAATTTCTTTTAGTAATAATATAAAAACTTTGGTCTTAAGGTATATAGATCATAATGGGTGGGAAACTGTAGACAAGACTATAAAAACTCTGGAAAAGTTTCTAAAAGGAGTCATTCATCATCATCATCAAACATTATCAATCCACTGCAGGATGAAGGTCTCTCCAAGTTTAATCCATCTTCTCCGATCTTTAGCTTCTCTTTTCCACAACATCCCTGCACATTTTCTTATTTCATCCATCCATCTCACATGTGGTCTCTTTCTGGGTCTTTTACAATCTCTTGGAATCCAGTTTAAAATTTCAATTGTCCATCTATTATCATTTCTTCTAGCAATATGTCCAGCCCAACTCCATTTCAATCTTTTAATTTTTTCAATAAGGTCAGTAACACCTGTTTGTTGTCTTACCCATACATTGCATTTTCGATCTCTTCTTGTTACTCCCAACATACATCTCTCCATACTCCTTTGAGTTGTCTGAAGTCTCTGTATTGCTCTTCTATTAAGTGTCCAAGTCTCAGATCCATAAGTAAGAACTGGTAAAACACATTTGTTAAAAACCATTCTTTTCAAACACATAGGCATATTTGCTTTTAGTATCAAGTTATTTCTACCAAAAGCACTCCAACCAAGTTTAATTCTATGATTAATTTCCTCCATTATGTTTCCATCTGTATTAATAATCTGACCTAGGTATTTGTAACTGTTAACTTCTTCTAATTCTTCATAATCAATCTTTATTTTCATATTTTGAGCAAATCGATTAAACATTACTTTAGTCTTTTTAACATTTATCTTTAGTCCTACTTTTCTACTTTCATCTGCTAACTCCTGCAACATTTCCTGCAGCTCTGAAGCATTATTTGCAAAAACAACTACATCATCTGCAAAATCTAAATGACTTAAATACTCTCCATTTACTTTCATTCCTTTAGTTTCCCATTTTAATCCACAAAATACTTCTTGCAGCACTGCTGTAAAAAGTTTTGGAGATATGGAGTCACCTTGCCTTACACCTTTCTCAATGTTGATTTTTCCGGTATCATTATGTAATCTAATTGTTGCTGTTGCATTTTTATAAATATTCTTTAAAATATGACAATATCCTGGATCTATATCTTGATGATCCAATACTTTAATCACTGAAGAAATGTGTATAGAATCGAATGCCTTTTCATTAATTTAAGAAGAGTTGCCACCGGAAACTATGTTGGTTTTAATTTTGAATTTTAAGAGTGTTCACAGTATGGCATGCGTCTAACTTCAGGCATGTAATTGCTGGACCCTGAAGTTCTTCAACAAATCTTCAAAATATTCCTAAAATAGAACTCTTCAATACCAATCATAAGCTGCCTAAAATCCAAAAGGAAACTAATCCATGAATGAAGTCTATGTGAATTAAGTGCACACCTACATTGTCTCCTAAATCCAACCGGACTCTGTCATTATAAATCAATGAGTGATTCATAGAAGAACTGGTAACCTTTTTATTTTAAACCGTAACTTTCTGGTCTGTTCATGAACTATATCTCAACTCATATTTAAAAGTAACTATTGCCTTAAGTTTTTCCACTCATGTTAAAATGCTTTAAAATTTTGTTACAGTAATTCTCTATTTCATTATATCTCTAGTCTTAAACTAATACCTTAGTAATTTTTTTTGTCTTTTTATGGCTGTTCATTTTAATTAATTCTTGTTCATTTTGTTAACATTATATATTTGCGATATTATATGCCAATAAAACTTCCAACTTGATAATATCCTTTGTTTAAACTTACCATAAGAAAATAGTATTAAATTAATGTTATAGCCTAATGATTTTTCTTTAAAACTAAATTAATAACGGTTCTACTAATTATCAGGTTAAAATATTTATTTAATTGTTTGATATTATTTTGCCGAGAACTAGATTGTTATTAACTTAATTTATAGCCACTATGCTCTTGGCCGTTTATTTAATTTACAAAAGATTATTTTTTAGATTGAGTTACTTTTATAAATGTTTTATGAATATTAAGAAGGAAAATAAAATAAATATTTTCTAATTCAAATCTCGTATTTTACATTTGTGTTCGGGAAGGGCATGATATAAAGGGTATTATTATTATAAATATATAATTATGTTAAGCAAATTTGCTCATAATAAGTTTGGTTTTAATCTTATATGATCAGGTCATCACGCTAAGCACTTATATTATATAACTTAGGCTTTTAATTAAATATTATGATTATTATATCATTACCATTCAGAACATTGCTGACATGAGATATTCTTTCACTTCCTTGGGTTTTCTCATCCCAGTTATATTATTGATACTTTAAAATATAGGAAGATATTACTTCCTCATTTGTTCGTCGCCTTATTGGAACACCAAAGGTTTGTGGCTAAGTCCCTTACCTGGCTTTTCCATGTTCCCTTGATCCTTCATAGGGCAAAAAGGACTTGTTGAATACAAGCCACCCTTAATCTTCGTAAATCATTGACAAAAACATTTATTTCATATTCATTTTGTTTCTCATAATGTGTTATTACTGTTTCACTTCTTAGTTCAAATAAAGGTCGTTCTTTGCTTTATAAGTCATGACAAATTGATTCCCTTAAAATCAAATCATTTTATATTTATAGATGATTAAAACAACTTCCTTTGCTAAGTATTTGAAGTCATATCTTTATATTTATTCATGCCATCCAAGAACTAACTTATGGATGTGTGGAAGATAAATTTCACATCACTCTTATAAGAAATCGGAAGCGTATTTTCTTTTTCAAATAAAATACCACTTAATAAATAATGTATATAGGTCATTTGGCATCTACGCCAGACATACCTTTAATCACACATGTCTGTTTTGTCAGAAAACAGATAATAGATATATTTCTTAAATACTTATGTATTAATTATTGGCATATGATTATAACTGCCATCATATTGTACATTGTAGTTTCTTTCTTCTAAGACTAGAGATAATTTATGTTAATCATTATGATCATTTGAATAATATTTACTTGTTATTAAATATTTTATATATAACATACTTGGTGTTGACTATTATTATTTATTAATTAGTGTAAATCTTAATGTTTAGTGTATTTTGGCAACCCCAAACATATATGTATTGACTTATTTAGAAAGATAGGTAAAGTATCCTATCATTCATTATCTTAAAATTGTGGATTAGTCTCAGTAGTAATCGTATCCATTGAGCTAGTTTGTGGTTCATATTCTCATGTACCATCATTATATGCTGTTCATTAGGTGATTCATCTGGCTCATGGAGTCGGTTCAAATTCAGGTTGGTCCTTGAACTAAATCTCAGACTTGATTGGATTTGAAGTACATTTTCATGGTTTTCAGCTCATGTTAGATGGAGATATCTTTTGACTGGTACAATAGTGACATAAAAGCATTGAAACTTGCTTAGTAATTTTTGAAAATTTGAAAAGTATATCTTATTCTATGCAAAACATTTAGTCCTTATATATATATATATAAGATATTGTCTATATTATTTATATGTATACACATATATATTGTAGAGCATTGTGACTTGAATTTAAACTTGGTGAATTTATCTATATAAAAATTTTGTTAGCTTATTTCTTTTATTTTAATTTTAAAATTATCTAAACTAATTTAAAAGTAATTAAAATAGTTTTCCTAATAATGAAATGGTGTTTTTGAAAGCATGTTATAATATAAAATGTTCATATGTATTTTTTACAAGTGATGTGTCAAAAATGTATTACTTTATTATATCTCATAATAAAATTTTATTATAAATATTTTTTATTATTCTTAGAACAATGTAATTAAGTTAATGGTCTATAGATATTATATTAAGGATATATTAATAAAAGTATATAAATAGTTTTATATAATGGCAATAATAAAATAAAATATGTACTGCTAAGTTTATTTGTTGACATTTTATTTACAGCATATATTTCAAAAATAAGCTTTAGACATAAACAAATAGAATATTAAATTATTGTTAAAATATGTGTACTCATATGTCATGAAATAATTCAAAAGCATTAAATTTTAAGTATTCAACATATTATTTTAAAATATTTCATTTATTTAAAACTGCTATTTAAAATACTAATTATGGTATTTAAAATAAAAAATAAGAAAATGTATACATTAGTTTGTAAACTGTATATTCATTCACTTTTATGGCTTAAAATTTTTACTAATGGTATTTTGCTTACAGCACAAATTACATTCACAATAATTTAATGTTCTGATTATTTATCAAGTGCAAAGGAAGTCTAAAATTAGAAAGAGAAAGGTTTTAACCTTTTTGACATGCGCCTTAAACATTTGTACAGGTTAAAGATAAGATGGTCACTCTTATCTTTATAAAGTTCCCATCTTGTGTTGAGACTTGAGAGATCCCTCTATAGTCAAAAACTACATAGTTTGGCTATTATACAAATGTTTAATGTGCACTTGAAAAAGGTTAAAGATTTTCTCTTTCTAATCACAATAATTGTAAAATTTAGTTATTACAATTGCATGTTATTTTTAGATATGTTGCCGAAAAAAGAAATACAAATAACATTTAGCATAATGTTAATTTAAAAGATGGATATATTTTTACTGCTGATTCTGTAATTGAACAATCAGAAGTTTAGAGCTTTACCTCACTCGGCCAACCTGAATTTTTATCAGGGAAGGAGTTAATGATTAATTTTAAATTATTCAGTCAACTAGATTTTAATTTAAAATTTTTCTGGCAAATTAAAACTGCTATCATCATAAATCTAAAATACTTTTCATTAAAAACAAATTAGGAGGGGGGAGATTTCATGAATTATGCTATTAATAACTAACTTTATATGATCAAAAATTACTTAAGCTAAGCTAAAATAACATTTACTTGCTAGATTTTAAACCATGATCTTGTAATTTGTTTTAGATACAACCAAGATAATAGAACATTATGGAAAACATAAAAAATTATAATACCATAAAAAAATACAAATTTCATTTAGCATAAGACCTGATAGTTTGAATTAAAATTAAAGCTCAAACTAACTATGTTGTGATTTATTTATAAGTAGCACTGAGGATTTCTAAACCAATGATGGAAATCTTATTCTTTGTTTATGTAGTGGATCAGATGGACTCTTGCTAACTTCTAGAATTTCCAAATATAAAAGTGAAAAAGAATTTCTGATTGCTGAAGATAATCCAAAAGAAAGAATATCTCAAGTAATATTTAGAAAACCAAATTGTTATTAAAGATATACCTTTTGTTCTTTATAGACAAGATGTACACAAATGTTAATTACAAATATATTTCAAATACTTTATATATAAAGATTTTTTTACATAAAATATACAGAATATATACCTTTATTGTAGAATCTAACATACCTTTGTATGAGAATCCATTGTAGTAATCATCATCAATTTTTTTCTCTATTTTGATCTACAAATGATTGTTCACTACAATAACTTTTAAAAAAATTGAAACTTTTTTTATAAAACATCTACTTTTTTTAATGGTAGCTATTTTGTAAGATTTATGATGTCATAGGATAATCATTTCATGAAAACTACATCATCTGAATATAAAATGAATGCATTCATGCTTAAAATGTATAGTGCAGTACAGAATTTATTCCTTATACAATATAAAATAATATGTTTAACTATAGAATTAAAATACAGTTAATGTCATTATCTAATTTTCTTTTAATATCTTTGTAAGCTAGTCAGTGCTTTCATTTAAATGTAAAGATTTCTATTATTAACAGCTATAAAAACTTTAAAAAGTTACTAATTTTATTCAATACTTGCATAATTAACACATTAACAAAATATATTAATAATAAATTTTCAAATGCATACATTAGTTAAAATGTGTTCAATCAATCAATTTTGGATTAAAATTTTTATGAATGTTATTTTTCCCACAGCAAAAATATAATCATCATAATTGTATAAAAAGTAATCACCCCTTCTCACTAGCACCATGCTATAATATTAAACAGTGATGTTAACTACAAGGATACTCTCACCCCAGCCACAAAATAAAAACTTTGAAAAAATAGAAATGACCATTTTATTTTCAAACTCAAATGCACTTCTATGAGCCAATCTTAAGTGTCCATAAGTGAGAGCATGAATATATAAATCATTCACTTTAAATCCATTTCTTTTTATTAATCTTATTAACACTTATGAAATATTATAATTTATTCTGTGCTAATATTAGAAGATTAATTTATGTAATAATCAATAATTTTTACTAGTGCAGTGTTAGATTGTAATTATATAGAGGGCAATCATCTCTCCTCACTAGCACCATGCTATAAAATTAAACAATGATATTAACTGCAGGATACTCTTGCCCTAGCCACAAAATAAAGACTTTGAGGAAATAAAAATGGTTATCTTATTTTTAAACACAAATGCACTTATATGAGTCAATCTTAGCTGTCTAGAAGTGAGGTCATTCTTATTTTTTCAAAGTCTTTACCTTGTAGCTGGAGCAAGGGTATCCTTGCAGTTAACATCACTGTTTAATATTATAAAACAGCACTAGTGAGAAAGCATAATTACTTTCTATATAATTACAATCTAACATTGTATTAGTAAAATCTATTGATTATTATAATATTTTTAAGTGCTAATACAAATATTAAAAAGAAATAATATTTAAAGTGAATGATTTATATATTAATGTTCTCACTTCTAGACACTTAAGATTGACTCATATAAGTGCATTTGAGTTTGAAAATAAGATGGTCTTTTTTATTTTCTCAAAGTTTTTATCTTGTGGCTGAGACAAGAATATCTTTGAAATTAATATCATTGTTTAATACTATAGCATGGTACTAGTGAGAAGAGATGATTATCTTCTATATAATTACAATCTAATATTGTGCTAATAAAATTTATTGATTATTACATAAATCATTATAATTGTAATAGAAAGTTACTTTGGTCTAAAAAAAAGTGAAAAAAATTATTTTGTCCATTATGTAGTTAATAATCAACTTAAGTTAAAAATATTATTTATTAGCTTGGTTTTAAATTAATAATCTTGTTTTTGACATATTAAAAATTATAGTAACTTTATTGTAAGCATAAAAACATATAGTATCAGCACAAAAAATCATCATCATCATCATCATTCTTTACATTATTAACTCTACAGCAGTCAACTGTATATCATATTTCTTTATCTAATTTTTATTGAATTTTGACATTTATATAAAATAACCGTTTACAAACTGTTGTTTTAAAAAAAATTAGTAGTACTGTAAAAACGTCAATTTTATTCATTAGTTATTACAAAAATAAAAAGTTTTATAATAGAACAAGCCAAAAATAAATTTTAACATTAAATTTTTTTCTATATGTTTTATTTTAATGAATCATGATTCAGAAAATAGCATTCTATGGCTACATAAAAAGCAAATTGTCAGACTATAAACTAATATATTTAAATAATACATGAGCAATTTAAAAGTATTGCAGTTTGTAATGTTATAATTGACTATTTATTAGTCTTCATTACATGAACATGTTTATTTTATGTTTAAGGAGATTTATTTAAACTTCATTGTTTTGATATTTCAATCTCTGTGGTCAATTTGCAGTCTTTAAGGGTCCATATATATTCATTGGACCATTGGTATGAGAGGATTTCCACTCTTATTATTAAAAGGAGAGAGGTTGTCTTGACTATAGTGAGAAATATTGATTGCTATCTATATTGGTATGTTTAGGTGGTTACTATTTTCTAATAGATATATATATACACACACACATTTTAATATATATATATATAGTTATTGAAATATTTTTATCCAGCATATTTACCCATTGGTTAATATTTTTTAATAATAATATACTTAGTAAAATATTTATTTATTAATTAAAATTCCTTCAATTTCAAATTTTATTTTTTTAATCAGGTTTTTATATATTTTGTATTTAAGGTAACAAATTATTTTTTTCCCATAGGAACTTATTATAATTGTTTGTTTTTTATTGAAATTTTTTATTTATGAAGCATTTGAGGGAAACATTTAAACTTATTGTCTGGGACATAGATGTATTTTAAATACTAATTAGGTGACTAAAATATTTTAGCTAAAAATATTTTTGTGATATTTCATAAATAATTTAACTAATATTAACTTTCAATAGTATATTACAACTTTTTACATATTAATTTTTTATATTTTAAACAATTTAAATAGTAATTTAGGAAATGTAATTTTTGTTTTTTTGCTCTTTTTTCTGTCTTTTGCAATCCCCTCTTCCTCCCAACTTCAATTTTGTTTTGCTAAGACATAATGTTTTTTTAACATAATGCTGTTTGTTTATATTTTTAAAGCATGTATCAATATAGTCTATCATATTGAAAATGCTATTGGATTTTATTGTCTCAAATAATATTATGGGTTTAATATGAAAACTAATTTAATAATTTCATTAACAGAGAGTAAAATTGGTATTTAAAAACCAAATTCTAAAGTTGACTTATCCTGATTAAGTTAGGTTTATTTTTATAAGTATGTTTAATAATTAAATAATGTATGACAATTAGGAATGCTTATTTTCATTTTTATTCAAGTTTTTTTTTAAAAAAAAAGCTTTCTAGTTTCTTTAAATAATTATATCATTCTATATATGAGTATACATGTATATGTGATAATAAAATGCTCTATCTGTGTGTTAGTTTGAACTCCAAAAACTTTCAATAGTTCTTAAGATGGCATGGTTGTGGTGCTCCCATAATTGTCTCATGGTATATAAATTATAGTTAGTATCATTATTGATTATTGTCTGATCTCACTGGAAGTGGATGATGTAGAGATGACCCTGTGCTGTAATATATAAATAACTGATCAATTCATGGCCTGGTTGTTTATCTGATTTTACTTCTGTTACTAGTTGTTGGTACATATATGCAGCTAAACAGGCAGAAACTGAAATGTCCAATGAGATAAGTCATTGGAAAGTTCAGTTACTTCTTCTTCAGTAATATATCTGAGTTATTTACTTATTTACATATAATATGTCGTTAAAGAAGATTTGAACCCAGATTTTCAAAATTCTTGAAAGTCTGGGTTCAAATCCCTTTAATTACATCTAGGTTAAGTATATACCTTATACTTGTATTTTAATATTATATAATATATAGGTATACGTAATATTTATTAAATGTCACATGACCCTACGAATACTTCCATTATAATATATATATATGCACACATATATCAGTTTGGAAAATAAATATTTATCCTAAAGGTGAATTTTCCACAGAATGTAATATGCCTATAAATTCTAAATGTCGAGTTATTTTTTTATATAAATTAAGCAGCTAATAATCATTATTTATAGTTGATGTGAAGACGCTGTATAATATTGTTACCTTTCTTTAGCTTTTCTGTCATAACCAGATGATAGCTGTTTACAAAATAGAAAGCCTCCAGAGACAAGTGCTAAATCTTTATGATAAATTTCTTCTCCTGAGATTGAAAAAAAAATCGAATACATCATTAATAAAAAATTTTAAAAAGTTCCATTTGATGTTTTTCAGTTATAATTATTTTTATTAAGAAAATGTGTGAAAAGACAAATTAATGATGAGTCGACGTTTTTATTCTGGACACATCTGTCCCGCTGCTCGAGTTCATAGGATTAACTTGCCAGAGAAAAAAATAACTATTTCAGGTACGTCAATATTTTCATTTTGTAATCATTTATCTCGTAGCGTTTTTTTTCTGAGGATAATTACGTATATATAAATGCACTTATGTTTACACGCATTTAGGTAAGAGTTGTATAAAATAACACCTGATGTTTTTATTATATTGAGTACAACCGGCATTAACATCAAAAAAGATTTAATGATTTACCGTGTAATCATATAATATTTTAGTAGGATTTAAAGAATATTTAGAAAAAAAGTTATAACTTTTATGAGAGATTGAATACAAAGTATTTTAACTATATTTCATCTAAAAATCAAAAAAATATGATACTGCGTTCAAGATTCGCACTAAATTTTTAGAGAACATGGGAATTTTATGTATTCAGTATTTTCAGCATTGATCATATAACAGGATAATTTCAGGAGCAAAAACCACACTTACACACACTAGACTTTACATACAAAAAGATTGAAAGTTTTTTTATTGCCTTAATGATTTTATTTACTTCAGAATAAATAAAATGAATAGAAATTCAATTTTGTAAAATTTTAACTTTAAAAACAAATATTTAACGAATTTAAAATAAGATTCAAAATTTATTTAGAAACATAAACTCGATTAACTTTTAATGATTTGTGAGAATATTAGTATTGAGCATAGTCATAGAAATTGCAGAAAAATAACTTTAGCAATAGAAAAAGATGATAATAAATCAAGGAAAAGGCTTAATGTATATTTTTTACAACAAATAAGAAAGAACAAAGAAATACATTTAATGAGGTCAATTAAAAAAACTGTCAATGAATATTTATTTAAAAAAAAAAAAAATTAAAAAAGGATGTAAGGATAAAGCTACTTCAATGACTTAATTTTTTAAGTCAAGTAAACATATTTTGGAAAAAATGTATAGAAAATGCATGCAAGAATGAAAACCTTATTTATAAATCATTGGTGCTTACAAATTAAATAAGATCGGTCATCCAAAACATTTTGAAACAAAATTATCATATTGGTAAGATTCTTATAAAATTAGTTAAAGAAGTTAAAAAGTGATAGAGCTTATTAAAAGTCTTGAGTAAAAATTGAATAGTTTAAAGATTACAAAGAAATTGATTTACATTCTTGTTCACAAACAAGACGTTTGTTCTAAGTTTTTTTTTCTCATATGTCATAGCATCGGCCGCGAACCCACAACCATCTGCTTGCTTGCAAGGCAGGTGTGATGACCTCTCGGATAACAACCCTTCAAACATTATTATTTCTCAAGATAAAATAAACATGAATTCCTTTACAAGTCATGATAAATAAATTTTCTAAGATAAAATTAATATTATTCAACTAATAATATCAAATTAATATCACCTATATTTTTATTATTGTTTACAAGCTTTTTTACAATCCACTATTGACAATAGTGGATTATAAAAAAGCATTGAAAACAGTAATAAAGAATATAGGTGATATTAATACTATATGAATTTGGCAATGCAATAAGAAAGAGTTATAATATCAAATTGTTTAACGAAATTGGCATTATGAAATCATAGAAAATAGTTGTTCTGTTTTATTAATTATTTTTAAAGGCTTTTAATTGGATTGGTCATTTCATATTATTAAAATCTCTTGAACCCTGGAAATATCTGAACACCATATTCTTTTTATTTGAGTTTTTATGGTTATCAAAAAGTCTCTGTAAAGTTAGAATAAGGTAATGCAAATTATTTTCATGTTGAAAAGAACGTTCATCTTACACATTTAGATATTTGATCTTCATGCAGAAAATATACATTCTTTAATTTTCAGATATGGAAGTAGTAGAATTTATTTTAGCAGAGTATAAGAAGAAGAAAATATCAACCATTTTTATTTGGTATTTCTACCAGTAGTCCAAAATTTAAAAAGTTTTCAAAAATATTCTGAATTCAAAAAAAGAAATTTAAATATTTAAACACTAAAAAAGATATGATTAATTATAAGATAAAAAATATTAAAATAAATAACAGAAATATAAAAGTAGTTGATGATTCATTTGCTAGAATTTATAATCTATAGAAATGATAAAATTGTATCAATAATATTTAGTGAGAAATTGTAAATAATAAAACCATTCTTGATTATTTAATTCTAATAGTAAAAGTTAATGATATTCAACAAGACATAAATAAGAATATTTCAGATAGAATTCTTAATGTTAATGTATGACTTGAAATATTTGATTTTAGGATACAAATAAAATAATTCATACTGTGCCACTTTGAAAGACTGCTTAAAATTCCTTGGAGAGAAAAAAGATCCAATTGATTTATTATTTTTAAAAATATATTCCCAATATTCACTGTAAGTTGAAATGTTATGAGAGCTCATTGTTTTTGTTTTTTTAAAAAACTGGGGGAAAATATGCTCTTTTACTTTTGAGATTAAATGATTTGAATAATAGAAGCTATGAAATGTATCAGCAAAAACTTCATATTATAAAGAACTGAGAAATAATATTGAACTTTTCTACTTGCAGTCATCAGGAAAAAGTTATTGCCAAAAGTAGGAATAATAAAAAAAAATAATAATAAATTAGTGATTAAATTTTTATTCTTTTATATTATATTACTTAAAAGTCTTTTTTTTCTGCACTGAACTTCTTGTTATCTAATGCATCTTTTTAAAATAGTTTGGCGTAATTGAGAGTGAAAGCCATAAAATTAAAAAGTTTTTAAACTTATTTCAGCTTAATAAAATTAAAAAATTTTCAATTAGGACAATTTAATGTACTTTCAGTGCTCAATCTCTCACTTTCAGTAATTCATATCTTTTTTTTACTAATTAGAATAGATATATGGACCTTAATCTAAGGACAGACAAACTACCTAGAATAAAAATGAATTGTCCTTTGATTTAAAAATTTTCAATTTATTCAATTTTATAATGACTGTGAACTCAAGCTGTGCTAAATATCACAAAAAATAATTAAGAATAGAATTCATATTTTAGTTTATCTTCTAGACAAACTTTAAAAAAATTGAAATTGAGTCTTTAGAATGTAAATTGTAATTATAGTAATTTTTAATATTTAAAGTAAGGTTATGGGTGGTTTTTCATCTTAGAAACATTTTATTTACCATTTGTAATATTTTTATTTAATTTTCCTTGTTTCACCTTTTTAATTATTGCTTTGTTAAATCAGCTCTATATAGAGCTGTTATTTTATCTCATTTATTGTGTAGAAGTGAGATTTGGACACTTTATGAAACATAAAGGCATTAAAAAAGTTTTGATTGAGGATATTCATGTAAAATTTTAAAAATATAATGTCAACATTATAAAACTAATCAATATATTCTTAAACCTGGATGTGATGCTATAGAGTCCATTATTGCAAAATCACATCTTTATTGGATTGTATAACTAAAGCAAATTGACAACACAAAGCTTTCTAAAAGATATTTAATGATGGACCTGAGCATGATTTTGTGGGAGAGGTTAATTCCATTTAAGTTATAAATATTATCTCAGTGACATTTTGCAAAAGTCCAATGAGTATTATTTTCATTAGAAAGATATGAAACTTGCATGTTATATATATATATATATATATATAATATATATATATATATATAGACATTTCTGTTTCACAGATTGGTTTATATAATCATTGCAAAAGTCATCTTTATTGCTGTACTACTACTACCACCACTACTACTAGTACTACTACTGCTACTACTACTAACACTACTACTAATATTGCTATTACTGCTGCTACTATTACTACTATGACTAGAACCACTACCATTACTGCTACTACTACTACTATTATTATTATTATTACTATTATTATTATTATTATTATTATTATTAGTTTTTTGTCATTTTCTCATTTTCTCTTGGATTTAGAATGACCATATTCGTTTGCAAAAGGTTATTCATGATAATAATGATTTTCACCAAAAAAAAACACATTTTTATAAATATAAAACTAGGTACAATTTTCTCCACTTTTTTGTACATAAAATATCACACGATGATATAAATAGATAATTTTTAGTGTTTTCATGAAGTTTGGGATGATGGTATTTTAGTTGCATTTATATATTGGACTATAGTTAGAATGTTACCTTAAAATTCATTAGTCAAAAATCTAAGGGTCCAGGTTCAATTCCCATACTAGTACTATCACTGGTCAGGCCAGCAACACCTGAAGAAGAGAGGAGAATAGTACTTTTGAAACATTATGCATATACCGACCTGTGTAGTATTACTAACAGTTGAATGTAATTGGAAAATTTAAATAAAGTTACATTTTTCTAAAGACATTCAATATTACATATTAATTGTTGGAAATGATCCACTTTATAAATACAAATAATCTTTTAGTCTTTTTTTATTAAAAATCACTCCAGAAAGTATTTTAAACCTACTATAAAGTGAAAATAAACATTAACGGCATTTAAACCAATATAAAAAAAATGCAATCTCTAAACCAACAATTCAAAATTATTGCATAATGTGTGCGCATTATTTCTAGCAAACAATTTCTACTTATATATATATATCATTTTTGGGGGAAAGATATAGTGATTTTATTTCACTATTATTTCTTCTATTTGAGTTTTATCCTGGGGAAAGATATAGTGATTTTAGTTCACTACTATTTTGTTCTATTTGAGTTTATCCTAAAAGCATCATCAATATTTAGTCACAACATATAAAGATAGCATTTAAAACAGATTTTAAATATCTTATTTCAAGAAATATCTTCTCCAAAAGTCATTCTGTTAAAAAAATCATGAAATGAATGACAATTATCAGGTTTTCCAATTGCCAGATTGCGAGTGAATTAGTAGTTTTTTTTTTTGTTTTTTTTTATGTTTCGGCTTAGAAATATCTAATTATTCATTTGCTAACTAATGTAAGGTGACTAGTCATATTAGCTAAGGACTTGCTATCCTAAAGAAAAAAACATGCCTACTTAGAATTTTAAAATTTTAAGTTTTAACCAACTTGAATTTAAACCCAAATCATGGTTATATAAAACATATATGCTAATAATTATGCCATGAATCTTATGTATTCATGATATACATATATATGCAAAGTGTTTATGCACATTTAATCATATAAAAAAAAATTAAAATGTCTATAAATGTCATTATTTTTTTAATAATATTTGTAATCAAAGATATATTGTCAATTGTAACAGCCTTTTTATTTATTTATTGTTGTATTTAAGTAAACTGTGGAGAACATTATTAATAATTATATAAATAGTATAATATTGTCAGATAATGTTTTAAGACAAATGATCATAAAACTGACAATAAAAGTAAAAATAATTATTTTGCTTTCTCTATATTTTGCTTTTAATATTATCAAAGTTATATGATAAATTGTAGTATTGTGAGAGTATTTTATTTGGGTTAATGTTCTGTATTCAAATAAGTTCTCGGTTTATATAGAAAGAATTATGAGATTAACTATGAAATATTCCATGAAACGTTAAATGACAAGCTATTAAGTTTACCAATAGATATTACATATCTACATGTTATTTTTTTTATTATCCTGTAGTTGATTAGTACACAGAATTTTTTTTAATTTGGCATATATATATCCCTTTGAAAACCAGGCGGCCATTGTTAATTTTTAGAAAAATTTACCCTAACTCTAATAACTTAGATATTTTGTGTTGGAATGTAATAAATATAAAAAAACATGTTGTAAAAGCAAGGTCATATATGAAAGAATGTAATGAAGCTGTTAAAATAATCATTTCATAAAGAAAAAGTTAAAAAAAATAATATTTATAATAGTTTTAAGAATGTTTATTTTTACACTGATTCACAAATCCTAAATTTTGAAATTCAAATGATAAAATGACACTTTCATAAACAGCTTCATCACATTCCTCACAAAATTACCAAAAAAATGATGTATTGGAAGTCTTACCTGAGGTAATTTTTCACTGAGAAAATTACTAAAGCAGTGGACTTGCTGTGGTCCATTTTCATTCTACAGCCAGATATGTTCAGTTTTGTAAATTATCTGTAACAATATGAAAGGTTTTTAGTGGAGAAAAAAGTAACAGAACAATGTATTCAAAATATATATATATATATATATATATATATTTATATTTATATATATATATATATATATATATATATAATAAAAAATAAAATGAAGAAAATACACAATAAAGAAATCAATAAATATAAAAAGATATTTATTATCACTAAATGCATATGTGGAAGAAAGGCTGAGTTCAAATACCTGGCCCTGTATTACAGAGCGGATGGGTTGAGGAAGCCAGAAAGTCTGTAAAATGTTTAATATTACATGAGATTTCAGTAGTGTGGAATAAACTTGTATATAAATATATTTTTATTTGGCACAAAAGATATGAAGAAAGGCTGAGTTCAAATACCTGGGCCTGTAACACAGAGTGGATGGGTTGAGGAAGCCAAAAAGTCTGCAAAATGTCCAATATTACATGAGATTTCAGTTGTGTAGAATAAACTTGTATATAAATATATTTTTATTTGGCACAAAAGATATGAAGAAAGGCTGAGTTCAAATACCTGGGCCTGTAACACAGAGTGGATGGGTTGAGAAAGCCAGAAAGTCTGCAAAATGTCCAATATTACATGAGATTTCAGTTGTGTAGAATAAACTTGTATATACATAAAGATACATTTGTTCCATCTAAAACTTCAAAAATCATGAGATTACAAAATTGTAACAAAAGTACAATGATACTATAATCATGCAATAAATGAACAATGATATAAATAAAATAATATATCTTACCTATTGCAAAGTAGAAAGATGATTGAGTCAGGGTTAATGGTAAAAATGTATAGAGAAACATCTAATAAAAAAATCAAAAGATTACAAAATTGTAATAAAAGTACAATGTAACTATAATCATGCGATAAATGAACAATCATATAAATAAAATCATATATCTTACCTATTGCAAAATAAAAAGATGATTGAGTAAGGATGGGAGTGATGTGTTGTGACTGTGGATGTAGATTTAGAGAGGAGTTTGAACTGCTCCACTGTTATGATAAATAGCAAAGCAGCCTCTCTCTCTGCACAATGGAATAGATCCACATGCAGCACAGCCAAAGATTGTTGTGTGCTGCACTTGCACTCACAGATGGCTTCAGCTTCCTGGAGGAGAAGTCACCAATAAGGCTCTTTGATAAAGCTATCCTATAATCCAGATGGGATATAGTTGTTTTTGTGCCATATATAAAGTATATAAAATATATGAATTAGTAATAGCTGTATCAAAGCAATGCCAGAATAAACGCATAGGCCAACATCTAGACTTTCTATCCCAACCATACACAGAGCACTTCTGGTTGGCTAAATCAACCCCACCCATGAACTTGTTGTATTTTTTATTGCAATTGGACATGGATATGTATGTTTTGAACCATCTTTATGTCTTCTAATTACAGTAAAATCTCCAGATGGTGGATAGGCATTATTTAGCATAACAATTAGCTTCCTATCCAACCAAACTAGAAATTCAAGATCACTGTCCATAACAGAATAACAGTCTCCTCTATTCATCTGTTTATGATTTTTATACTTTTTGTGAATGCTATCTGGAGTACCCCTCCTATCAACTTTCTGTGTGCCACATATAAAGATTTTACTTCAGATAGCTCTTTAGCTAATTCTGGGCTAGCAAAATATCTGTCACAAAAAATTATGTGGTTCTGTTTTGCAAGCCCTGGCAAAACAAGAGAAAGTACTGCTTGGGTCCCCAGTTTCAGGCTAGCATTCAAAGTTGCACTTTTTCCTGTGTACAAATGGTATACATATCCATTATGGCTGTCTGCACAAGCCCACCATCTGAAACCTCTTTTTACCAGTTTTGAGGAATCCTACTGTTTCATGACATTACGACCCTTGAATTTGGTAATTGCCTCATCAACTGATATTTCTTGGTGCATCTGATATGCAGCCTTGAAATTGACATTACAGTGATCTATAATAGGCCTGATTTTATAAATTCTATCAAACTTATCACTTTTAATTGGTGGCATGGTTTTACTATCACTAAAATGCAAATTACCTAAAATTGACATAAATTGATTGCAGGTCATAACTTTAGCAAGTCCAGCCTGGTGCAAATATTCATCCATAGACCAAATGAATTCAAACTTGGTCATGCATGACACACTATTTGTTAAAATAGTCATGCCAAAAAATGCATCCAGTTTATGGGGTGACAGATTACCCCAATCCCGAACTTTTTTCCATTCTACAGCATATTTATTTGTCTCAGCACATATAACTTTCTATCAAAATATATATTTAAAAAATCACTAATTTCATACTCACGGGTGATGGGAAAATTTAGCCCAGGAGGCTTAGTGAATATTCCTACTGGCACGCATGACCCTCCAACATTATCCAGAATAGCATCCAAGTCTGGCTGAGATGAAGGCCCAAGCATCAGTCCAGTATCCATTCTGACATTCCTTACTGATGACTTCCTTTTTTTTTCTTGGCACAGCTACTTCGTCATCTGAATTATGAGAAAGATATTCACTATCTGAAGTATCAAACAGACATTCATTGGATGAGCTGCTAGACGAAGGCCCAGAATTATAGACGTCTTCAATAAGAAAATCTGAGTCAGAATCTGACGTTGAATTTTCCGTAGAATTCATTTTATCTTACTTACGTATCTAAAAAGATAAAAAATTAAAAATAAAAAAATTTTGAGTCCTCTTCACTAAAAATGTCATAAAAAATCGAAAAATTATCGCACAGAAAAATTTTTTACATTTTCACATTGCTGACAAATTGACGCAAAGAAAGAAGTAAGTCCCATATGTGTGATGTTTACGGTTTTCGCGCAAACTCAGCTCAAAATCGAAATTTCTAGAAAGTCGTACAAAAGTTGTTCTGGGGGTCAAAGGGATATATATATATATGATACTACCTCATAAAAAATGCATAATTTAAAATTAAATTATAAAGCACAAAGTAATATTTCTAGTGTAAAATTAATAATATCTTGATAATAAGAAATTGTTATCAGAAGAGAAAAATCCATTTAATATTTCTGATAAGACTAAAATATTATGGTGATTACTAAGAGTTTTTTTGTTTGTTTGTTTTTTAAATTTATTTAAAACAAAAAAAAGGAAGTAGGTTTGTGTTTGATATCTATAACCCAGTGCTATAAACATTGCAATTAGAGAACTTTGGATTTTGTTGTTATAATAATAATAATCATATTAATTCTTAAACGATATGGTCATTCCAACTTCAAAAAAAAAAAAAACAATAACAAAAAATTAAAAAACTAACTCTACCAATACGTAAACCACAAATACATTCCATCTTTCACTTGAGTTGATATTTATAATGATATCTTTTAATTTCTTCAGCAAAAACTTTTCTTCCTGAAATACTTTACACTATGTTTAATTGTAGCTCTTCAATATATTCCATTCTCTGTCATCTTTCTACTGAAAAAAAATGGCATTATACTTATTTAGAATGACTTTAATATAATCCTTATATCATAGATGGTATCTATCTCTCACACAAAAAGCATTCTCAAATTTACCATAAAACATCTTTTTTAGGAAATCTTCTATTGTTTATTCATTTTATTTGTCCAATCCAATGGAAGTGTGATTTTGTAATGTATATCATAACCAGAAAGCTAAAAAACAAGATTGATTGGTTTTGAGATTTTGCCATTGCATTTTAAAATTGTGTGAACATCCTTAAATGAAACTTTTATAATGCTTTTATATTTCCCTGATAAGGTGTCTATGTTTAATTTCTATATAATAAAGTAAAATAACAACCCTATACATAAATAACTTAGTTGCAGTTCCTCTGATGAAATACATGCACTTTAGAGTTCTGTGTTGTATCTCAACATATAGGTCCATGTTCTATTTATTACATTATTAAGGTATTTAAATTAGTTTATATTTTCAAGTTGATGGTCATTTAAGCTAAAAATAATTAAGCATTTTTCCATAAATGGCAATTTGAGTTTTATAAACATTAATTAATAAACCAAAGTATTTGTTTCATTGAAAACATTAAGTATATTCTGTAAATCATCTTTGAATTGTAAAATACTACAATCATTAACATATGATCAGAATACAAAAAAAAATTTTGTTTCATATTTAATCAATTCAAATTAAAAATTCCATATCAAATCTGCCCCATATCTTGATTTCTGTTTGATTAAGCTGCCTATAAAGAATTCTAGACATCACTGTCCAAAAAATAAAAAACAATGTTGAAGCAAATATACATCTTTGTTTAACACCAATTTTTATTTCAAATGCCTCAGATTTCCCATCTATAGTAATAATACTTTCTCTCATACCAGTTTATAATATTAATGAATATTGATGGACTATCAACTAATTTCAAATAATGTCATAAATCTGTCCTATAAACTGAATCAATGTCTTGACCAAGTCAATGAAAACCATATATAATCATGTCTTTGTTCCTGACATTTTTTTTGCATTTGCCTGACAACAAAAACCATATCTATAGTAAACCATTAAGCATCACATGATCACATTTCCTATACTAGCACATTAATTGTTGATAAACAGAGCAAAACTCTCCATACAGTATTGCCACCTGTGCTAAACAGAGTAATCAATGGATGCCAGAAGGCTTGTGCATAAAATCCCCATCTAATGCCTACTCATCCAATATCCCCAGACTAGTTTCTGGCTTGTGGACTTCGTCAGTGAGGAGCTTTGGATCTGAGAGCACTGCATCTAGATCTTAGGATCTAATGCAACCCTCTAGCAACCACATTTTATCTCTACTTAACTACAAAACTATGAGAATGAAATTGAAAACACAAAAAATATTTTCAATCTAAGCTCAATAGCTTATATAGTCATATGGGTCTGAACTCAGTTCAACAATTAATGTGCTAGTATAGGAAATGTGATCATGTGATGCTTAATGTTTTAACACCAATCCTGCCTAATAGGATAGTGGTGGCTATGGTTGTAAAAGAGCCAAAGACACCAAAATGTATGGGTGCTGAACTGAGTTCAGACCCATATGACTATATAAGCTATTGAGCTTAGATTGAAAATATTTTTTGTGTTTTCAATTTCATTCTCATAGTTTTGTAGTTAAGTAGAGATAAAATGTGGTTGCTAGAGGGTTGCATTAGATCCTAAGATCTAGATGCAGTGCTCTTAGATCCAAAGCTCCTCACTGACGAAGGCCACAAGCCAGAAACTAGTCTGGGGATATTGGATGAGTAGGCATTAGATAGGGATTTTATGCACAAGCCTTCTGGCATCCATTGATTACTCTGTTTAGCACAGGTGGCAATACTGTATGGAGAGTTTTGCTCTGTTTATCATATCTATAGTACTTCTTGATTCCCTAAAACCACATTGAGTCTCTAATAATGATTCATCTATAACTGGAAAGTGCAACAAAGTTCTTAAAAAATACCTTTACTATAAAGATTAGTAATGATATTCCACAATAATTTTTGTAAACTTTGTCTATTTCTCTTGATTTTAAAAATTGGAACAACAAGAGAATTATTAAGATTGAGTGGCACATTTTTATAGAATGTCTTAAACTCTCCAATATTTTTTTGAAACTAACATATCACCCCAGATTTTAAAACTTTCTCAGAGTATTTCATCACAATCTGCAGCTCTTCTATTTTTAAGATTATTATGAGCTGTTTTAATTTAAGTAAGCTGAATATTTATGTCCAAATCTAAAATAAAAAGTGTATATTATTTAAATAGAAATAATGCATAATAGTATCAGAAATTCATATAAAGTACATTGTGAAAAATACTCTTTTCATCTTTTCTTGTCATAATATAAGATAGTGTGGTTTCTGGATTTAATAGAATTGTGATCTATTTCTCAAACCCTTGTGTTACTTTCAATACATAAAAAAATAATCTTAAATGACAACTATCAATGAATGTTTGTATCTTCTTTGTAGTTTAATTCACTAATCATCTTAAGCCCTCTTTTTAGTTATTAAATTTCTGCCATAAGACCTTTACAGCTATTACTAAATTCTACATTTAATCTCTTATTCTGCCAAGCAAAAGATACCATGTTTTTCCTTTGAACTAAATCACTAATAATAAGATCAGTGTCAGAAACCAGCCATGATTTTAATTTTTACTGAACCAAAAAATAGATTTACTTATATCCATAACATATCCTTTAAGATAGTTTTATTCTTGAGTAATATGTCAATCCATGAAGATCTAAATTCATAATTTTACTGATTAATTGATGTTGAAATTTACTATGTATAGTAGCTGCTTCTCAAGAAAAAACATCAATTTTCTTATAAATATTATTGGAATAATATCTGCTTTCAAATGTATATATTATTTTAATCTTGGAGCATACTAATCTATGATCTGTATAACAATATGTACTCATATGTGCTCATGTAATGTGGACTTATATTTTGCCTTCTAACTATAATGTAATCTATTAAATGTCACTATTTTAATGCAACCATGTTTTTATAGCAGTTTTTTGCTAAACAGTGTTTGTGATAGTCAACCATGTGTTGAGCATAAATTCAATAATAATAAACCATTTGAACTTCAGCATCAACATTATTATTTTCTTTTCTTTTTTTTTGGACAATGATCTATTACTTGTATCTATGTGTGCTAAAGACTCCAAGAATAAATAACAATTCAGTCTTTTAATGGTAGAAATAAAAACTTTCCATCTCTAAATTCTTTAAATCTAAGGTTGAAGGCTAGGCACTAACAAAATGAGTGCAGCCCCAAAGTGCAAAGTAAGTTTTAATACTATTAGTTTTTCATTGATATAATAAAAAACTTCCAACAGTAGAAGAATACTGAATTAGATTTTACAGTGAGCTCTACACCAGACTTTTTCCTTTTACTAACTGCTGCCTTTACAAAAGACATTATGTCCATTCTTCTTTTTTATTAAACTTTCTTTCATTGGGAGACAAATTTCACTAAGAGAAGCTACATTGATCTTAAATTTTGATAGCACCTTAGCAAAATGTTCTATTCAGGTTTTAAAGAGTTTGTATCAAATAAAGTTTGCTCATTACATGTGCCTATATTAACAAAAAATAGATTAATAATATTTACCCTTAGTACCAAGGCTGTCATTTGTTTTACCATTGTTGTTGTTGTTGCTGTTGCTGCTGCTGCTGCTGTTGTTTGTTGTTGCTGTTGCTGCTGCTGCTGCTGCTGTTGTTGTTGTTGTTATTATTATTACTGTTTATATTATTTCTACGACTGAAATGAATAACATTCCAGGTGCAACAGCCATACTGGGTGACAGACCATTTCCCCCACATTCTTTAAATTTTTCTATTTTCATTATAAGCCTACCTAAACATACAATTTTTGCCAGCCGAAACCCCTGCTTCACTAAAATCCATTCCAATTTGGTCTATTATTTTTAGTATTGCCTCAAGAAATGATCACAACTAAGGACCATCATCCTACTAATCCTCTTCCTATCATTGCTTCCTTCATTCACAATGGTTTCAGATAAACAAAATGATTTATTAATAAAGTATTAAAACATGCACAGGAAAAAATATTTAATAATATTAAACATTTGGATTTGTACTCTTTTAATGTAATTTATCCAAAAGTGTTGCATTATAAATTTACATAATAAATATATTGTATACTTTGCTGATGATTGTTTTTGAGGGATACATTTTTATATTTTTTGGAATATGCTAAGTTTCCTATTTTTTTATCATTTGAATTTACTAATGTTATTAAACTTTAAATTAAACATAGCTCAATGTATATTAAACAAAGGGACTAAATCACTTTTCCCCAGGCTATGACTTAAAAGCATTCTAAATGTTAAACAAAGGAATCAAGAATAGAATGAATCCACCTTTTCTTAGTTTATGAGCATACTTTGGTCAACATTGTTGGTAATTCAGAGTGAAATTAATTTATCAACCAGATTGCTTACACATACATTGAGTTATGTTTAATTTAAAGTTTACATATTAAATCTTGTTTAATTATTACAAACAAAGTGTTGAAAGTGAGATACTGTCTCCAATCTTGTATTATTGATTATGTGTTTAGTAACTCTTTTATTTTAAGGGTCATAGCATCTGCCAGGATGGGCAACTGCCTGCAAGTGCAAGTCAGTCGCGCTGACCTCTCGACCAATGGTTTATAAATTTTACTCTGAATTATTAACAATGTTGACAAAGGTATGCTTATAAACATCAGAGCGACTAAAAATAGGTGGATTAATTCAATTCTTGATTTTTTTGTTTAATTTTATTAATCAAATAAAAATTAGGAAGATAGTATTTGCTACAAAAAAAGCACATGGTTCAATTAATGAACAAGAGCCAATAAAGATTACTAAAAAAGCATTAATTAAAAAAAGAGATCAATTATTATCTAAAAAAATTGTAATAGATATAATATAGATCAAATATTGTTGCTAGTTATAAAGATGACTAAACAAAAATAGTAATAGGACTGTTGTGTGTGTGCAAAATTTGCAATTATATTTTATTTGTTTACGAATAATAAATTACTAGTGACATGAAAAAGAAAGATATTACTTTCCTCCCTATATATAATGATTTGCCACCAATTTATATGCATTATTTTAATTAATAATCAACTATTTATATAAAATCTGTGAAAAAAAAGTTCAATTTTTTTAATATGACAGGATAATGACTCATAAAATTAATATCATTAAAAGATTATATACAGAAATTATCTTTTACATAATTAGAAATATAATTACAGTACTTAACTAATTTTCATTCAGTATTCATATAAGACAATCAGTACTGTAATTTATAGTATCCAAAATAAATAACACTTTCATCTTAAATGGCTATTAAAGCAAAAAATAGTTTCATTGACATATTATAAAATTAAACTCAAACTTTAATAGTAAACAAAGTGAATCAATAATAAATTTTAAAATATGTACATTAAATAAAATATATTTAGTAAATTTTTATTTAGTATTCTTATAAATGTTATTTCTATCTAATGCAAAAATGTTGATACAATATTTGATTTTAATTCCCCCCCCCCTAATTTTCTCATGAGTATTTTCATCCTTTTAGCAATTTGTCCCTGGTGAAGTTTTTCATAAGTATTATATGTCAAAATGCATATTTTTCTGTGTATTTTATTATATAAAAATTTAGCTCAAAAATTATGATAGATGGGGGGAAATTCAAAAAGGCCAGCTGACAATAGACATAAGCCCCACCTTGACACATTCATCCATTGTCTGAAGGCAAGACCGTAAAACATTCAGTGTTTTATAACATTGTTTAAAGAAAATAGTTCCAATGATCAAAAATATGAATTTATTATGGTTTTAGATAATTTTTTACAATAATTTACATTATATTGGTTAGATATCAAGAAATATAAATTATTAATAACTTATTTTGACTGGAAATACTTTATTTTCAAAAATATGTTATATTATTAGTAACATGAACATAGCCTGAAGCAATTTACAAGCTTAGTTTCTATGTAAGCAATCTATTTATACTTACGATATCACAATTTTGCAATAAATATTCAAAAATTTTAAACTTTTAAAGCATAATTTATTAGATATAAGCCAAATAAATAAATATTTGTTTACATTTTTAAAAATAATAAAAAATAAGAAAGATTTTGTTGATTTTGAAAAATTAAAAATAATTTTTCTGAAATGATTATGTGTAATCTTTTTGTTTTGATTACAATCTCATTTTTTAATATTTATAGAAACAAAATGGAACATTTAAAATTTATTTTACTAGTAAACAAAAATATCTATCAAATGAAGTCAAATTTATTTTATGATAAGTAATAATTACTTAATCATATATTTTATATTGATGTGTACAACAAAAAAATGTCAGAAAATGCTGCACTATGGAAGGGTTAAAAAGTGAAAAAAATATTTCATACATTATGCACTTAATAATCAATTTTATATAATCAAAAAGTATTTAAACATAAGTTGAAAGTATCATTTATTTGCTAATTTTAATCAATATTTTCATAAATTGTCTGCATCAGAATTTATGACATATCCAAGGTAATACTGGTCTTCATTGCAAAATTTAAAAATGTTGCCAAAAAAGGGGGAAAGTATAAATTATAAACAAACTTTGATTATATATAACAACAAAATGCATTAATAATAAATTTTTAAATGTGTGCATTTTTTCAAAAATAATTTTTATTTAGTAATATTTTTATCATTGTAAAAAAAAAATATTTGCCCTCCCCCCAATATATCACTTTAAACAAAAACAATAGGAAAAAGAATATATATATATATATATATATATAACCACTAATGTTATTAAAACTACAACAAGCAACTTTACATTACATTTTTGATGTAATTTTTACTGAATTGTGATTGTATTTATGTAATCTTAAAATAATGGATCATTAACTTTGATAAAAAAATTAATACTGTTGTAAAACAAATTGTTTTATTGGTTAGATAACTACAAAACAAATATTGACAATAAATATAAATCAAGAATAAATTTTAAAACATGCATTGTGATAATTTAATTTTTTATCTACATGCTTTAATTTAACAAATTGTGGTTTAATGAATATTAACCTTTTGATTTAGCAGGACATCAGAATTTTGACTTTTGACCAATTCACCCCCTGGTGAATTTTTTTATATGTATTATATATTAAAATGCATGTAAAATAGTATATTTTAACATAATAAATTTTTGCTGAAAAATTTGCAGTAGAAGGTGGGAAATTCAAAATTCCCACTCTTACAATAAACATAAGCCCCACCCTGACATATTCAGACATTGTCTGTTGCCAAGGCTGTAAAACATTTGGTGTTTTATGACATTGTTTAAAGTAAATAGCTTCAATGACCAAAAACTTTGTGAATTTATTATGGTTTTAAATATTGTTTTAAATAATTTACACTATTTATTTATCATATATCAAACAATATAAATTATTAATAACTTATTTTGACTTGAAATACTTTATTTTCAAAAATATAATGTTATATTAGCAGCAAATCTAAGCATGGTCTGAAGCAATTTACAAGTTTAGTTTCTACATAAACAATTATTTATATTTATGAGTATAAAATATCACAATTTTGCAATAAATATTCAAAAATTGTAAACTTTTAAAGCATAATTCATTAGATACAAGAGAAATAAATAATTATTCATTTGGATGTTTAAAAATAATAAAAATTAAAAAATATTTTATTGATTTTATAAACTGAAAATAATCTTTCTAGAAACAATGATGTCTAAAATCTTTGTTTTGTTTATGATCTCATTTTTAAATATATGTCATTTTTTTAATATTTACAAAAACAAAATGTGAACATTTAAAATTTATTTCAGTAGTAAATAAAAATATCTATCAAATGAAGTCAAATTTATTATTTTCAGATAAGTAATAATTATTTTATCATATATTTTTCATTGATGTGTGAGACAAAAAAAATATCAAAAAATGCAGACCGTGAAAGGGTTGACTCCTCCTAATTTTCATAAGAATATATTTGGGATTTTTAGTAATTCACTCCCTGGTAAATTTTTTCACAAGTATTATATGTTAAAATGTGTATTTTTCTGTATAATTTATTATATAAAAATTTTGTTCAAAAAAATTATGATAGATGGCAGGAACATCAATAAAAAAATCTTCCAATGAAAAGAAAGTAAGTATCTCCCTGACATGTTCACCCCTTGTTTCAAGGCAAGGCTGTAAAATCTTCAGCATTTTATGACACTGTTTAAAAAAAATAGTTCCAATGACAAAAATGTGTTTATTTGCAAATTTATTATGGTTTTAGATATTTTTTTACAATAATTTACACTATATTTATTAGATATCAAGAAACAAATTATTAATAACTTAATTTGACTGAAAATACTTTATTTTCAAAAATATGTTATATTAGCAGTTAACATGAATATGACCTGAAGCTATTTAGAAGGTTAGCTTCTACAGAAGCAATCTACTTATATGAAAATATCACAATTTTGCAATAAATATTCAAAATTTTTAAACTTTGAAAGCATAATTTGTTAAATATAACAGAAATAAATAAATATTCATTCAGATTTTTAAAAATGATCAGAAATAATAAAGATTTCATTAATTTTGTAAATTGAAAATAATCTTTCTAAAATGGTGACATATCTTTTTGTTTTGATTATGATTTCATTTTTTAATATTTATGAAAATAAAATGTAAACATTTAAAATTTATTTCAGTAGTAAATAAAAATATCTATCAAATGAAGTCAAATTTATTATTTTCTGATAAGTAATAATCATTTAATCATATATTTTATGTTCATGTGTTAGATAAAGAAAAATGTTGAAACAAGCTGCAAAATTAAGAGGATTAATAAAGAAAATATTTTTTTAATAAATAAAAAGCTGATATGATAATTTTTGAAGCAATGGAGGATAACATAAAATAATTCATTATACAAGTTAATGTATTCATTTATGTTTGTATGTATTTGATAATGATTATGAATCAGTAATTAAAAGTGTTTCTGCAATTTAATTATTATTTAATGTTTAACATTTTTAATGTGCAAATTTCAATTGGAAGAGTTAAAACTCTAAACTTATAATTGGTAAATTACAGAACCAGCAGTAAAAATATATTCATCTTTTAATATTATATTCATTTTAGTTTCATTTGTAAAAAGTATATTAATAATTTGTCAGATTATGAAAGTGAACAAAATTTTTTTCAAAAATAAATTTCTATTTATAATTATAAAAATATTCTATAGCAGAAGATCTAAAAAGAAAATTCATAACAAATTAGAAAGTACTGCGGATGTCATTGATTTCTTTCTCAATTTTACATTGTGTTAAAAGTAAATAATTTTTACTAAAATCTTAACTATTTTTTTTAAATAATTTTATTTTCAGCATATTTTATCACAATAATCCTGCAATAATTTATAATATATCAAAAAATACTTTTTAAATGATCTAAAACTTTCATTTTCAAAATCAAAACAAAGTAGTTAGAGCAGTGAAAATTATTGACAAGTGCTCTCTTTTGTCCAATATGAAAAACAACCAATCAGAACCTAAGAAAGACTGCCTTCTCTCATTATTAAAACTTAAATTTGAATATTATTGAGTTTTTTAGTTGAAAAATAATTCTAGAGAGAGCAGCAGTATACAGTACTAAGGTAAGGATGTCCTATGTCACCTATTTTGTTTGTGTTGTATTTGAGTGCAATGGAAAGAGTAATAGAAAGATTAGGAAGAGGGATAGAGATACCATTAATAGGTAGTAAGGGAGTATATATTCTGTCAGATCTTTTTTTTGAAGATGATATATTTTTATGTGCAGAAAGAAGAGAAGATATGAAAGTTATGCTAAGGACATGTGCAAGGGTGGGTAAAGGGATGGGGATTAAATTTAGTGAAGAAAAATCAAATATGATAGTTAATACTGGGGAAAAAGAAATTGTAGAATTTTTATTGAAAGATATTAAGTTAAGTGTGGTGAATAGATATAGTTATTTGGGAATTGTTTTAAGTAATCAGAAAAATTATTTGGATAAATGGGGGAAAAATTGATAAATGAAGCAAATAAAAGAAAGATATTGATAAAGAAATTAACAGTGTTTTCATATAATAAATATGGTGTAGCTAGAATTATATGGAAGAGAGTTGTAGTAGCAGGGTTAACATATGGTAATGATGCATTATGTGCTAATAAAGGTGTATTAAATTACTTAGTCAAAAGAAAGTAGGGAGACATGCATGGGATGCAGATCTATGGATAGCAAGAGAGGCAATTCAAGGAGAAATGGGATGGTCAAGTTTTCATATGAGAGATGCAAAAAGTAAAATGAAAATGGTAGATTGCAGTTTATGGATAATAAAAGAATAGCCAAAATTGTATTTAATTGGGTTATGAGTAAAGGGCAGATAACAAGATGGGTGAACAAGGTAATGCAGTATGCAAAAGATTTGGATAAAGAATTTACATCAGTATGTTTGTACAAAAGATGGAATGTTTGTGTTAAGAGGATTGAGGAGTGTGATAGTGGTAAGGAATGGGATAAAAGAATAGATTAATAAAGAATAGGGAGTTAGAGAGATGGAGAAGTAGTATGGAAAGTAAAAAGAGTTTAAATATAAAGAAATAAAAATATTAGGTGCGAGTTAATATATGATAATAGTAAGGAAAGTAGTTTATTGTTTAAGGCTCAAATGAAATCTTTAGTAACAAGAGAATATATATGTAAGTGGGAAAATATGGGTGATTTATTCTGCAAATTATGTAAGGAAGGAATAAAAAATAGTAGACAACTTTTAATTGAATGTAAATGCTTGAAAACAGAAAGGGCACATATAATGAAGTTATGGAAGAATAAATATAAAAAAAGTGATTATACAGAAAGTGGATTATTAGTTTTTATGCTGGGTTTGGGAAAAGATAAGGGGGATTTGGATATAAAGGTCATAGAGTTGACAAAGATTATGTTGTGGAAATGGGATGGAGCAGAATATGGGAAAACTTAGACTGGGGAATGAAAAATAAAGTGGCTAACAGGTTTCTCTGGGCATAATTGTTGAGAAATTCTTGACTCCATTTAAGAAGAAGCTACAATACATCACATCATGTAAGCTTTAAAATAAGAGTAATTTCACTACGTAAAGTAAAAATTTCCAGTTTTCAACAACTTGAAGCCATGCCCAGCTTTGACCTGTGAATTTAGTTATGAAGTTAAATGTTACTATATATATATATGTGTGTGTGTGTGTGCGTGTGTGTGTAACAATATTTCATACTCTGTAGTCAAGTTGCAATCTTTAAGTGTCCATATGTATTCAATGGACCATTAGTAAGAATGGATTTCCATTCTTGCTATTAAAAAGGTGAGAAGGTTGCCTTGACAGCAGTGAGAAATATTAATTGCTATATTTACTGTGAATGTTTAGATGGTGACTGGTTGGAATCTAATTATATATATATATATATATATATATATATATATATATATATATATATATATATATATATATATATATATTGTAATGGTCAGTTGATATGCTTCATTAACATAGTGCAGAATTCAACCACCAGACAGAAAAAGCCACAGTACATCACATCACCAGTAGTACTGAGTTCAAACATGGTTTATCGGTCCCACAATACACACTATGAAACAATGCATCTGATGCTACATTAATAAACATTTCTTTAGGCATGGAGATCAGGGAGATGCGAGACACTCATAGACTATTTTCGAGTTAGACATCTAATAACACTAATTTTAGACATTTATATTTAAATAATTGAGGAAATAGTACACTAAACGTGTGTTGAACAAATAAATATATGATGGCAGATGTATGGTTTGAAATTATTTAATTATAACATTTAATCATACTAAAAATTATTTAATTATAACATTTAATTGTACTAAAATTTTAGTAGCGGTATTATTAATCCGATATTTTTTTTTTAATATTTACAAATGAAGTAAATTATTTTATTAACGTAATCCACCTAACTGAATTCTTGGATAAGTATTGTCAAGATCATGCCTTTGGAAATTTAATGTCTTTTACAATGCACGAGTCTAAATTAAGAAATAATAATAGCAGCTGCGGACATATATTTTTATTTAATTAAATAAGAGATTTATAAAAAATTAATTATGAGAAGACATTGATTTCAGAGTGAATTTGTCATATAATGTAGAGACAGAGTCATACTTGGAATGCTAAAATTAATAAATAAAGAAACACGTGGTATACTTAGAACTGTGATGTGAATGTGGAAATACGTTAAAACTGTAAAGCCAATGGATAAATTTAAAATGATGGGCTGGCATTTGCCATAGGTCCAAAGGTAAAGAGGCCACATAAGCATCATCAGGTGTAAGGGACTGTGCCACAATTACTCTCTGACTGCATGACAGGCATCAAGCTTTACAGGAACATTCCTTATGTTCACTTATGTAGGACAACTAGGATCCAGTATTTACTGTGTGATCCAGAATATCCAAGGCTCAAAGATGAATTATCACATCTCTAAACTGTAATATATGTCTGTCTAACATAATATACTTTTAAGATTTAATCTAAAATTTACAACTCGGTCTCACATTACTGACATTTAATAAATAAATTGTTTTGCTCTCAAATAAATGTACTTAGTGGATTTATCAAAATACACTAACTTTATTATTTAAAATTAAAAGCGGGTTTAAACGGGAATTTGTAAGTTGGGGTGGTTATTCTAAGAACTGATATGTCCACCACCTGCTACATAGTAGACTCCTGCATTTACAATAAGTGAAACAATAAATGTGTGTCGATTAATATGAAATTAACTGTAACAAAATAATCTAACATAAGTAAATATTAATCATATGATTTGCAGGACACGCATTCATTATTTCATGTAATCATTTATTTATTTATTAGAAAGATAGCGATTTCCGAGCTTACCAGCCAACATAAGTATAGAAAAGAAATTTTCTATTTGGTCACCCCACAAAATGGCAACCATTTTAATTAGGATTTACATTTAAAAATTGGCGAGGTCCTGTCGGAAATCTTATAGGCATGCTATTATTAACATAAAAAAATGCAAAAGTAGAAATACATATGCAAGAAATAAACAGAGTTAGGTAAACTAAATTATTAAAAGATTTACAGAATAGGTTAACAAGTAATTTTATAAGTATACAATTTATGGAGAGTTAGCTATGGGTTATGAATAGAATTTAGAGTACTCTAAAGGCCTTGGATACAAATACCTGTTTTATAAGGAGATGAATTTCATGTTCCATGATCAATTGCAAATTGTTCGTTTAGTTTAAGCAGTAGCAGTCCTTTCCCCACACTCAGGTTATGGTGTTCATTTCAATAGCAGCATTAGCTCTCTGACTATTTGGACTGCAGATCCTCATTATTCAATTTATGAAGGGCACATGTGGAGATTCAGGCATTTGATTGACCATCTCCAGAGGAGAATAGTCCTGGCACTTTCCACTTGGTCATTTTATAATATACGAATTAATTCAGGATTCTCTAAACCAAGCAAGAGCACGGCACAAAGTCTCTATTTTAAAAATCAAAATGTCCTTTTTTTCTTTATCTTATCTTTTATTTTTATCTATTTTATTTTTAGCTCAATCCATTTGCCCTGAGGAGAACCAATGCATTAGCCAGAATTTTAGATTTTTAATTCATTCAGAAAGCTATATTTCCTATTCTTTAGATTTATTTTACCTTTTCAACATTTTTAGCACATAAAACTTTTAGGGAATTTTTCTAATTAATCCATCTCTCACCAACCATGACTTGCAAAATCTCAAATACAAAGGGGATTTATAATTTATTTTTACTTTTTTTTTTAAATTAAATCGAATTGCAAAATTATTATTTAAAATAAGATTTTTAAAACTAGAAATAAAGGAATAAAAGTTTATAACTTAAAATAAATAGTTAAAGTTATATAAAAATTATATAACTAAAAGAGAAATTTGAAATTATATCAAATATTTTCATTTATTGTTTTAAATTTGTTATCGAAGAGTATGTGCAGATGTTTATATATTTTTAATACCACTACACACACAATTCGATACCAAAAGTTTAAATTTAGGTAAGATAAAGGTGATGGATGAGAGATGATAGAAAAAAGTGAAACTTAAGATTTGAATTCGAATCTTACTGTTTATATATATATATATATATATATATATATATATATATATATATATATATATATATATATATATATATATATATATATATATATATATATATATATATATATATATATATATATATATATATATGCATGGGATTAATTATGTAAAATATTAAAAATATATGTCGATCCATATAATTCAGAAAAATAATATTTATGAATTAGGTAATAATATTAGGTTCAAAAATTGATAAGATTTTCTGTTGAGTATGTGAGGCCATATAAATAAGAATGAGTAACTATCTTATCAGTACTATGAGAGATGAACATGCTAATATAATAAAGCATCATTCATCATTTTCAATACTTGCTCTCTATATTTTAGGTATTGGTTATTACATATATTTTTTTAAAAACAAATTTCTGTCCAGAAGCAACATCTTCAAAGAATATTTAGAAAATCACACTCTATCAACAAACATAATGAAACATCCAAACTATCATTGATATAAAAAAAAACTTTCTTTGCACAAATTAATAAAAACCTCCAATTAAATTTATTTTTTTCCAATCAGATCTCATCATCTTAAATTTGTTCTTTATTCTTTGTTTAGTTTTTCATTTCTAATTTGAAATTCAGTGATCAAAAGTAAAGTCTTTTATGTGATCTATTTTGAAATGTGATTTCAGTTTTTTCTATTATTATTAAATAAAGAATCTTATACAGCAACTTTTTATATCTTTTCAGCAAACACTCAGTCGATGACAAATGTTATTTTGTTGGAATGTCATAGTTCATCCTAAAAAAAATTACTATAAATCATAACATTTTTGATAGTGAAATATTTTACTTCCTCATATATATAAATATGACAGACAATTTATTAAATAAACAATGTAATTATGTTAATATATTTTAAATTATGGACAGTTGGTCATCCCTGTTGCCACTGAATGTGGTGTGATTTTAATAAGATTTGTTTTTTTTTTAATTTTAATTGTTAAATGCTACTGAAGATAGCATGCATATCTTAAACTGGCTATAGCTACAGTTCATTTTTTTTATAGATGTATTTAATAATCTCCACACCACCAACATTTTTTAAAACATATGAATAAATATTTTTAAAAGACAAATAGGCCCCAAATATTATATTAATATATTGAATATTGTACAATGTTTTTCAGAGTTTTTCGTTAATATATATCAACTACAATATTCTGTCAACTGGGTAGGTCCATAGAGTACTCATATCATCAATTCATCCATTCTCCATTCCATTCTCTTTATTGCTGATTACTATCAGAAAATTACATTATCTGCTAAGGATTTTGAAATTAAATGTCGTATGTACGTACAGTGGTTGCATTCCATTCATAAATACAGGCCCACTTCTATTGATAATTGCAATTTAAAATGTTCGCAAAATCTTACAATTTTAATTTTTTATTATTTAATTTTTATATATTTTCAGTAATTTTTTTTTTCACAAATACTGTACTACAAAACATATTTCATTTTTTTAAAAAAAGGATATCATATTTTGTCTACCTATAAAAGTCTGAGAAATAGACTGCAAATAAAAAAAATGAACTTTTTTTTTTAAATTCATTTTTATTTTTTTAGCAAATTCTTTTCACTTCTCAAAAAGAAGATAAAGGATTCTTGCCTTTTTATTATTATTTTTTTTAGAATTTTTTTTCTCGTGTTTTTTCAATGAACATAATCATTTCTGCAAATGCAATCCTTACTTATTAAAAGTTTTGAATTAACTCATCTGGTTGTTGCTTAGATACTTGGCTGGAATATTATTTTTTGTGTATAACATTTGCTGATTTTTTTTTTTAACATTTGCTTATAGACTTAAAAAAAAAAATTTATTGAGGAAAATTGTAGCTGCGTTTTTCAATTTTTTAAATAATAATAATGTGAAAGATGAGGAGAATGAATAAATAATTAAATATTCTAGCCGTTAAGACTTAACTTTATTATTTTATTATCTTTTAAAACTTTGTTAAATCAATTTATAAAAAGTAAAGTTTCAATTAAATTAATAATATAAAACTTAATAAAAGACAATTTTAATTATGTAATACAATTATTTCAATCTGTTTTTCATTCAAAATATCTTTAAATATTATTTTTAATATTGCTCAAAAATTGTTTTATATACGATATATGTGAGGGTATGCACGCGCGCAAACGTAAAGTAATAAAATTCTTACAATCATGAGTAAAATTACAATGTTGGGGTTATATATTTATATATATTTGTGCAGGAATAAGTTACATTCTGGTTATTTTCCATTATCATAACTATTGAGATTAACGAAAAACTAATTATAGTTATCTTAATAGTTTATGATTACACTTCGCTTTAATTACAATAATTGGTGACTTGTGCGCTAGTACGCAGCTAAAGAAAAGTTTAAGCTTTAGAGTTGATGTGTTAATAATAAATATGCTAATCGTTTTCGAGAGCTTGCTTTAATATTCATAGTTTTATCCCAGCTATGAATATGAAAGTACAACTCTAAAGATCAAATTTCTCTTTAACTGCCTATCTAGCACACAACTCACCAATTATAATTATTTTACTAAATAATAATCATTGTTCGCAATCTTTAAATATTACACATTTAAACCCTTAATTTATACTATTTTTTTATTTAGCACTTTGCATTTGGTTTATAATATATTGAATTAATAACTGATATTAATTTAAAGCATTATAATATTATTGACTTCAATCTGCATGCTATACTGTAACAATGTTTAATATTTAAACATTGTATAATATTTACTTCATTCTTTTAAATCTAATCGGTAAAATTAATTTGATTTTTATAAGAAAAGGAATTTAAATCATATTTTGGAAGTTAATTGTTAATTATAAGTGCAGATAAATTTATTGTTTGGCTTATTTAATTTTGATAAGAATATTCTTTCTCCAACTCTAGACATATCTATTATCATCTTGAGTAATCAATGTATACCAGATAGTATAGTACTATAAAATCATTTTGGTTTCTGGATGTTGCTTTCGTCAATTAAAAACTTAAGATTTAAAGCAGTCATCATTGGCTTTTTTTACATTATCTGAAACTGATGAAGGCAAAATCCAGAAACCAGTCTGGAAATGAGAATATTTTCATACTCTGCCATCTAGTATCCATTAATTGGTCAGGGTTACAGTAAGAATCTCTGAAATAAAGTGAAAGTAATACCTTTTGGAAGCATATCACTATGCATATAAGAAAGTCATATAAAGCAAATTAGAATTAGTTTATGTTATTTCTAGTTTAGCATTATGCATATTTGGTTATATGATGTAATTTAAAATCTTTTTGGGTCAGACCATTTATTAGTTCTTTGTCAGGGCTAAGACTGTAATGAAGATCTGTTTTTTTTTCAAATGAGATTGTGATTGAACATGAATTAGATAGAGATCATTCATACATACATTAGATAGATTAACAAAAAAATTTTGCTTCTTTCCATTTTATAATCAATTGATTTATTAAAATTAATTTTAGAAGGAGATTAAATAATTGACCTCCAGTGATTGTAAAATGAAAGGAAACAATTTTTTGTTAATCTACCTGATATAAATATGATTGAACATTCTTTAATTCACATACAATCACAATCTTTTTACCACTTGGAAAAAACAATTCTTCATTACAGCCTTAGCCTTGATAAGGATGAATGTGATTTCATTAGAATGATAATTTAAATAAAAAACAAATACACAATATGACCTAAAAAAGATTTTAATTTTATATCTATATAAAGTCAGAACCAGACTTAGAGTTTGTAGTGCTCTAGGCAAAAAATTAGTATTATTGAAAATTAGAAACCGAAAAACCTTGCTTTTCTACTTCACTTGGCAGAAGACATTTTGATAAAATGATAAAGTAAATTTACAATTGTTTTAATGCTTATCATTCTTAATCCATAACTAATGATTATTTAGTTTTACTTTAGTTTGTTTTTTGTTAAAAATAATATTTAATGAAATATAGACTTATTGTGAATTTATTTTATTTATTACATATTTTACAACTATTTAACAATTTATTCATATATTTTTTTCACATGTTTAAATATAAAAAAAAAATATTTTCCTGCATATTTATCTCATTTGTCAAGAGTATTTAAGTACAATATACCATTCATTCATTTATAATTTCTAGTTTTGGCAGCTTTTTTGGATTTCAAGAGTAGATATTGTACTCTTTCATTGTGAATCTCCTGTGTTTGTTTTTAACTGCTGTGTTTAGTTTCGATTATATACATGATTGTTTTAATCACAGATTCATGTAACAACAAATGCAGGTAAATACATTTTTAACATCATATTTATTAATAAATATGAAACAAATATATGCTTGTATTTACATTTTACAATGACTGTAGTATGCCTGTTACCACTTGCCAGGTATACCTCCTAATTATGGGATGAACTATGGAAAGAAGGAATTGCAATTTCCCTCATAAGTTTTCTATTACTTCCAAGTTTCTTGGCAGATTGTCTCATGAATAGGTCCAGTAATACTTCCAGCTGTACTATGACAGTTTTCCTCATGCTGATGTTTGGTTCCAGCAATTTCAGTTCTGAATGTGACTTGCCTTAAACAATTTAAGTTTTATAGCTATTGTCTGAAAAAGGAGATTAAATCTTTCAGCTTTGTGACAGTAATTCTCTTACACTACCTTCAAAAAGACTTACTATTTATCGATTCCCACCCTTAATGAAAAACATTTGGATTTAGTGAGCATCATCACCTATTAACCTGTTGTTGTCAGTGGTTATGTATTATATATCGGTATGTGCATAGGTTCATGGTGATAATGCTCAATCTGATCTAGGTAAGATGGAATCAGACTAGTCCACTATTTGAAAGCAAGATGAAATATGACATTTCCTCCCCTTGGCTAAAATTATCCCTGGAGCATGCAGTCATGCTTATGGATTGGTAGGCATCTTCTTCACTTATAGTTTCATAAAGCTTAGTGTCTTCATCAGCAGGTTTATATCATCATTTATAGATCTTAGAACTGTAGGTTTATCACAGATTGCTGATAACTCATTACTTTTCACTCACAACTTTTTTACATTAAGCATCACATGATCACCATCTCTTATACTAGCACATAATTGTTTATAAACAAGGCAAAACTCTCCATATAGCAGTGCCACCCTGTGCCAAGCAGAGTAATCAATGGATGCCAGAAGACTTGTGCATAAAATTCCTATCTAATGCCTACTCATCCAATATACCCAGACTAGTTTCTGGCTAGTGGCCTTCATCAGAGAGGAGATTTGGATCTGAGGGCACTGCATCTTGATCTTAGAATCCAATGCAACCCTCCAGCAACCACCTTTAAGTAGAGATAAAAGGTGTTTGCTGGAGGGTTGCATTAGATCCTAAGATCTAGATGCAGTGCTCTGAGATCGAAAGCTTTTCACTGATGAAGGCCACAAGCCAGAAACTAGTCTGGGGATATTGGATGAGTAGGCATTAGATAGGAATTTTATGCACAAGCCTTCTGGCATCCATTGATTACTCTGGTTGGCACTACTGTATGGAGAGTTTTGCCTTGTTTATAAACTTGTTGACATCTGATGAGACTTTGCTGAAGTGTAATTTAATCTTACTTGATTTCTGTAACAATGATGTTATTGTCTGTCAGCAGTTTTAACCACCCCTGATTATGATCTTTTAACTTTGATCACCAGTGCTAGAACCTATTTGTTGTTCTTTTAAACATATGGCATAGGAGAGTACCTATCCATTTTATTGCACTTTTAGTTTCATGCATTATCTTGGGCTTCAAACCCATTTTATTAATGGCTACTGAGTAGATTCTGTTTGAATTTATTGTTGTGACATGGTCCACCTTAATGATTGTAAAATCTAAGTGAGTGAATCAGTCACATCCTAATAAATTACTCTGTTTAACAGCAGATCCAACAAGAGACAAATATCTAGTTTTATTGCTCATTGTGACTTTAACTTTACTCTGACCCAAGAGTGCTGCTAGATTGCTTTGCTGATAGGCTGATATTTATTTTTCTTATTAATAATAACCCATGCCTTTTTGAGCAATGGATACTGCAGACTTAGTGTCCAGTTCTATTTATAGAGGTATGTCATTAATAAAAATTTCTAAGTTTAAAAGCAGAATCAGTGCCTTTTACATTGTTCAGACAGGCATTTTGTTTCTTAGATTTTAAATTGCCTTTCTGACTTTTTTGGAATTGACTCATCCATTCTGTTATTAGCAATTTGTTTCCATATAAAACAACATTTTTGTGTGGCCAACATGCTTGAAATATGCTCTTCACTTGGATTTCAAAAATAGGTATGAAGATATTCTATCATTGGAAATACCAGACTGAATAAGATCATATACTACTAGTGCAGAACCAAATATAATTTTGCAAGATGAGCTGATAACCATCAGCATGAATGAGGATCTCAAGATATGTCAAACAAAGTTACCAAAAGTTCTGGCTGCAACAAGATATTGTTTCTGTAGCTAACTCGATGGACTGTTGTACAATAATATTTTCTGGAATTTCCATTGTCATATCTGATAGAATGAGATTTCAGTGTAGTTTTAAACCTGCTTCAGAACAGACATCGATTACATATCATTGAATGGAGATTTGAGAATGCAACTCAATAATTTAAAACCAGACACAGATAAAATGTTGACAGATCAGCAGGTGCAGACATCACATTAAATTCAGATTTCCAGGATAATTTATATGGTATTCTTATTTTTCTCACTGTTTATTTATATATAATATTTAGTGAATTAAATATGAGGATGTTTAAAGCTTCACACTCTTAATTCTAAATGCTTGAGTCTGGCTTATTTATATATAAATTTAAGTAGAGAAAAGGGTGGGTTCCATCTTTTTCTTGTAAAATCTCTGACTTGTGTTTTGAATTGAGAGTTTATTGTGCAGTCATTATTACTATCTGATTGACTTTCATGTAAGCATTTTTAAGGCACATCTGTCAAAGATTTCAGCCTTTCATATTATTATTAAATCATCTGCTTGTGCTAAATAAATTTAATATTGTTATGATCATTTCATTAGATTTGAAAATTACTGCATAATAAATCAAAAGATTTCATGTTGTTTATTTATATAAAATTCTTAGTGAATTAAATGTGAAGGTGTTTAAAGCTTCACACTCTTAATTCAAAATGCTTGAGACTGGTTTATTTATATATAAATTTAAGTAGAGAAGAAGGTGGGTTCCATCTTTTTCTCATAAAATCTCTGACTTGTGTTTTGAATTAAGAGCTCCTTGTGCAGTCATTATTACTATCTGAATGGCTGTCATTTAAGCATTTTTAAGGTGCATCTGTCAAATATTTTAGCCTTTCATGTTATTATTCTTATTTTTATAATTTTCAGATTAAAATTTTTTATTATTGTAATTTTGTTGATGTTTAATTCTGTCTGAATATGTTGATATTTTTTTAATTTCATTTTTATGTGTAATAAAATGATTTCAATATTTGTAATTATTTTGAATTTACATATTTATTTGCTTAAATGTCAAAAGTTAAAAAAAACTCCGCTCGTTTTTTTTTTTTTTGCTTTAATTCTAGTTAGTGCAGGTTTCTATATTAAGTGTTGCTCAAGGTAATGCCATATTCTCTAGTTCTTTTATCTTTTTCAATCATTAATTATAAGTGATTAAAATGAAAAGTTTGATATCTAGTGAAATATTTAATAGTGAATACTGTACAAATTTATTAATTTGAGTATGTAAAGTAAATGATTAGGGGATTGACGTTTAAAAATTTTCAGTAAAGAGATCTGCTGCCAAAAAAAGTTTGGGAACTCTTACTGTAGACCATAATCATTTCAATGAGAGATTCCATAGATTTGGTTAAAGAATGTACTTAAAAGTACTTTTTTAATGTTAAATTATAGCCTTTTATGATTAGTGTTCATTATTAGAATTAGTGGATAATCTTATAGCTGTTGTTGTGGGATTCTCTTTCGATTTTAATTTCAGCTCAGTTCTTGATTTCAATGCTCAGTACTGCACACTTTTTCTCTTCCTTTTTTAAATAAATTTTTTGTTGGTCAAAAAATATATTATTCATAATGCATATATCTTTTCAGTGTGTTGATGATAAACATTTTATAATTGATAAATATTTTAATGTTTTTGTACACATTCCATTAATATGTCGATTTGTTTATAAATGTTTTTCTTTTCTACTTGCAATAGTTTTGAAAAAATAAACTTTTTAAGCATTTAGCTTTTAACATAATTTTTAATAATTCCCGGTGTCATTTATTGTTTTCAACACTACAAATGAATCCATTGATCTGTATATCTGAAGATGAGCAAATATATAAACCAAATTTTATTTCAAGTAATAAAATTTTTATTAGTTTTAAATAATATACCATTTCCTCAAATTATTGTATTATTGGTCCAGAAATATTTGTAAGCATTTACAAATAAAATAAAATTCGGAGATATTTACATTTATTTGTGGTTAAATTTTATTTTAAACAGAATATTATAACAGTAATTAATACTCCCTCATTTCAGGCTAAGATTTTAAAAAGATACTATAAATTAAGATATAAATTTTTGAAACAATTCATATCTATACATATATATGTTATAAATATAATACATTGTTAATATTCACCCTTTTTTTAACTCGTCAAAGACATAACATTAATATCCCTAGATCTGTCTATTTTACTAAACCTTATTTATTTTCCTAATATATGAGTGTTGTGATTTCATTTTCAACAGGCGTAATATATATGCGTGTGTATATATTTGAATGATTTTGTTCAGATCAAGCAATATTTTAAAATTATTGTGGAAAATTTTAATGCTAGAATTTGAAAATAGTTTTAAAATATGGACAAATTTAGAGATAAATATTGAAATAAAAGAGAATGGTGATTTATAAAATTTAGTAAAGATAAAAAAAATCTGTATATGATGAATTTTTTAATAATGCAAAGTGAAAATGAACATAAAAGCATCCAAATTAAAATGCTAAAAAAAAATGTAATTCAATTATTTAAGGTATTTAAAAGATTCAACACAACAAAAGATTGCAATTAGTAAAATATAAGATAAGTATTAATGCTAAATTAGAGAGACTAAAACTTTTAAGAAAGTGTTATCTATTGACATTTCTAATCTTCCAAAGAATTTAAACTAAAATAGATTCATGATAATCTACTAAAAAGTACTACACAAATACTAATATAAAAAGTCAGCAGTTTACTAGAAAAATAGCATCAAGTCAAGGTACTGTATGAAGAAAAGGGAATATAAAATATTAAAAATGATCCATTTATAAAATCCAAATAACTGGAAGTTAGTGAAATAGGTCGAAAATTAATGTATAACAATGCATTAAAATACAAGAAAAAGAATTACAGAAAGAAAAAAAAACTTAAAATACCATAGAATTTTGATATTAAAAAATATATATTTCAACCACAAAAGTATAAAAGTAAAAATGGTATTACTACTGAACAGATATATCATATCATGAAGTGTGTGAAAGTATTTTATAAAGACCTGTATAATAATAATAATAATAAAGAACAAAAAACAAAACAGCTTTTACAAATATAACTTCTTTTGAAATGCTAAATATTTATGAAATACTGAAATTATTATCAGTATCTTAAAAGAATAAGATATAAAAAATAGAGAAATTGTTAATAAAATTCTGTAATAAATATATAAATAAATCATACCAGAGAACTGAAAAAAAAATCAATGACTTTGAAATTTAAGAAAGTTAAAGAAATATTAGATATTTCAGCTCTGTCAATCTTCTATGAGGCTATACAAGATAACATAACCAAAAGAACAAAACTGAAGTTAGAAATAACTAATAAGTACAGATGTGATAATATGTTGGACTATTTCCATCATCTAGTTATTAACCTTTGAATGTCTAAAAAAAAATTAAACGTTATTTAAACTTTTCAATACAAACAACTACTAGTACTAACACACAAGTAGAAAACATAGGTTACACAACATTTCAAATGGTATTATTCACTGCTTTTCTTCAAAGGTTGCCTGAGCAGTAACAATATAGCATAGGAATTGAATTTAGATTTTTAGATTCTTGAATATCAATTTTTTTAAGGCAATACCTGAAAAAGAGCGAGAATAATACAAATGTGTTGATCAGATTATTAATACAAAACTTAGATGGCAAACTTTTGGTAGCAACAATTTGATATTAAAATATACTTAAGAACTTTTTAAAAATTGTTTTACTAGAACTTGATATATGACTTTGATCCTTAACAAAAGAGAGATACAGTTTTCAGATCCCCCAGAAAAATATAAAAAGATGTACATTTGGAATAACAGGTAATGATCAAAACAAAAATATATGAATGAAAGAAAAAAACAGACATGACATCACTAAATTTGGACTTGATATGCTAGTACAAGAATACCAATAAATGATCATTTAAAGTCTTAAACTGTCTTTTGAGTGTTCATAAAAAATCTAGAAAAAGATTCATAAATTTATTTAAACATAAGTAATATTTACTAAGGCTTTAACCTCAAGAATATGCGTGTAAAATGCGATATTAGGGACCTTTACAAGTCTTAACCACAAGCTTACGCCTTGGAAGAAAAGATGAGAACCCTTCGTTACTTCAACCTACTTTCTATTTAAATAGGTGAAGCTGAAGCGGTTAGATCTAAGAGCGTGAAGCTATTCAATACTTCACTGATTAAGTCATATGGATTGAATAAATCAGATAAAGTTTGTTGGAGGTTCGAGAAGTTATAGATTGAAAAAGCTGAATTAAATTTGAAAAGTCCTTTTTTCTAATATAGTTTCGTTAATCGTTGAGAAGGATAATGATATATAGGAATAAAATATTTAAAACTTGCTATGAATAACCCTAAAAATATTTAATATTTCTAATAACTCCTGACTTATTGTAATCATTTTTAAAAGAAAAAAAATTGAATATAGGACTTTGCTAAGAATAGCTGGAAATGTTAAGAGTTAAATCCTATTCATCAACAAAAATAATTACTTGTTGAACTAATTATCTCTTCTCTAATTGGTTATTTTCTACTAGTTATTTAAAAATGTGAAACGTTTTATTCCTTCGTGCTTGAGAAACTAATGTCCATAAAATGAATAATGGCTAGTACATGTCTACATTTTGAAAACAATTTATTTATTTTCATCGAAAAATTTACAACAGATTCTAAACTGTTGCTTTATTAAATGAAGCGTATTTTTTTATTTATTATAAATAATATTACGCGTTATTGTTAAAATACAGTTGGCTTTCATTTCTGATTTTCAAATTCTAATATATATATATCAAGTTTTTTACTAAAACTTATTTTTATTTTCTTAACGTTTTTTGCGTGAAGGTTTGTAATGATAGTATTTTAGATGTGATAATATGTTGGAGTATTTTCTCATCTATCATTAAATGTTGAATGTCTAAAACATTTAATGCTAGATGATGGAAATAGTCCTCAACCAATAATCCAACCTCATAATTTTTGTTTACCTTTTTTTTTTCGCTAAGTGTAGGTAAATCTCTAAGATATTTTTTTTTAAAAATAATAATAATAATTGATGCCAACATACAAAAACTTTAATACAGAAATTGTATATTTATTTAAAAAACTATAATGTATGGTTAGTCATTTTGAATTAATATTATTTACTTTTTAAAAAAGGATCCAATTATTATTTGTTCTCAATTAGGTGCCTGTTAAGCAGATAGATATTTTGTATAATAGCATATAAAAAAAATTAATAATGGAAATATATGCTTTTTTTTTTCATTTTGTTAAGAAACCTAATAATTTCTAAATCATTTTCGACTTCAGTAAATTAGTGAAAAATAAATAATTTCTAATCGTCTATAATCCATAATGACATTTTGTATTCCCAATCGCTCTATCTTCCTGCAATTTTCGTCCTCGAATTTTTTTATCTATTCTTTATTTCCAATTTCTTTTTAGTTGTTCTCTTTTTTCTTTCCTAGTGATATCTAATTTAATATTTCTTTAGATAATCCTTCCTTATTTATCCTCTATATGAATCCATAACCTAATTATCTTAATCTGATATCATTTATTACAATGTATTCAATAGTTATTGTTTCTTGATTTTTTTTATTACTTATACAAAGTCTTCTTAATCTTGCTGAAGATCTTTGCCAATAACCCATTCTATAAGAATCCTTTTCATTAATGTATTATATATACATTTATTGAGTTTTGATAGCTTCTGATCCCATAATATCCCATTTTTATTGCTATATCTTTTCAACCCACCACATTTCTTTCTTTTACAGTTTTGTCTGTTCTTACGTTTTATGTGATCTTTATACTTAACTATTTATATTCCTCAAATTTATAATATCCTGATGTATTCCTCCAATACATATATTCCTTGTCTTGTTATATTTAATTTTAGATTTTATTTACCTACATTTTTTTATTAATTTTCTAAATATATAAACATATAGCTCAAATTATCACAGTGTTGAGCTAAACCTATTTGATTATCAACACAACACAATTTATGAAGTGTTTTATTATTATGTAGAAAAATAATCCATGTAATTGGTTGCTTGAAAAATCATGTGACAATTGAGCACCAAATAATAGGCAAAGTACAATGATTTCATTCAATTGGTTAAGATTTTTTTTTCATTTTCCTTATCTAGAACTTGATATTAAAACCTTTAGATCTTGAATCCCCCATTCTACCACAATGCTAAATCACACAAAATAATTAGCAGTAAAATATACTTCAGTACAGCACATTTCTTGTTTTGCATATAGAGCACACTATCCAATCCAAGTTTGAATTATCTACATTTGATTCAACTACTTGGGGGTTTTTATTTATGAACCAGAAACAAGTAAAAGTTAGTATTTTTTTTTTATGCAACCCTTTATTGTGCATTTCCTGGATTACTATACTCCTAGAGTAATTTTTTTTCCCCAAGTAAATTTCCAAATAATCCAGATTAAATATTTTATATTACAGAATGTTCATTTATATATAATTTTTAAAAATGGACAATAAAGTTTTGCCAAATTTAATCTTCATTATGACTTTGGTTGAAAATCATGATTAGATCATAATTGCCAGCCTAGAATAGGATTAAGTTTTAAAGAACTTTGAAGGAAGCTGAGAATATTTTTTTCCAAGAATCAAGCTATTAATGTCCTGTGTGATTTAGTGCAGTGGTAGATTTCCAAATTCTAGAGCTCAAGATTTGTAGATCATGATTCCACCATCATCACTTCTGATGCCCAAATTTCTGGGCAATAAATTTGATGTATTTATGTTTTTAGGCAGTCAATGTTTAATGAAAAGTAAAATGTTTTACATTTATAGAATAATTTAATTAGTGATTTCTTTTTTTTAGGTTGAAATATTTCAAGCACAGGAGGAAACTGGATAAGGTTTTATATGTAAGTAAAGCATCCACATAAAATCATTAATGACAGTAAAAATTATATATAATCCCAGTGGTACAATTCATATATAATTTATCAATCAATAAATTCAAATAACCTTTATTGCCATTAAATAACTTATTTTATACAAACATGTTCTCAGATTTCAATATGGATCAAGCAAATTTTAATAATAAAGTTATTATATAAATATACTTCTTGAAAAAAAATTTAGTGACTTTGATTATCACTAATGAGTTAATCAGAGAAAACAATTATAAATTGAAATGATGACTGAATCATTGAAATAAACATCAGATTTTATCTGAGGTCTAATGTCAATTTTATTCTGAAATGGGATAGATTTTGGGTAGCTGATGGTTGCAATATAGGCTATCAGTGTTTTCAATTGTAATTTGTATATAAAATTTAATCAGTCATTAGTTAAATCCTTAGTGGATATACAAATAATATAGTTGCAGAGAAAAATACCAAAGAAATGCCAAAATTATAAAATCAATTAACAGAACTATAAACCAAACAAAGCATAATATGATTTTCTCAGTTAACTTTCAACTTCTCTATTAAGAGCAATAAATAATCCATTCTATGTACTTCAGAGCCAACTATTAGATATAAGCTTAAATAATCAACAAAAATTAGATAATAATGGCAAATAAATATTAGACTAATATTGCTTTTTATTGCTGATAAACATTGGGGAATTGTATGATGTTACCATCTAATGACATTTCATTATTCAAACTTGTAATAGATTATTTTGGATTATCATTAATAATGCAAAATAGAAATTTTGAATTATTTTTGTATCTTTTTGTATATGAAGATGAGATACAAATAGCAATTGCTAAGATGCCTTTATATTTTCACTTTTTATAAATTGGCTTTTTTTATAATAATGATATAAATAATAATTGTAATATTGATAAACCAATAAAAAAATTTAAATTTCTATTATTTTTTTTATATGTCATAGCATTGACCGGAGGCGAACCCACAACCGTCTGCAACCAACTACTTGCTTGCAGGCGACTGTGCTGACTTCTCGGCTAACAAAAGATCAAAATCCTTTGAAAGTTATGATGGATTTTGATGGTTTATTTGTATATCAGATATCTATCTGTATTAATGTCAATGTAAGGTTTATATATAGGTGAATCAAAAATAGGATGGATAATTATTGAATAATGACATCTGTTTTCTTTTCAATATGTCTCCAGAATACTATGATTTAAAGTACATACAGTGACATTTATATCAATACATGAGAGAAAACAGATAAACAAATGCATATCCAACACAATCTATTAAGTGATTTTTTTTCAATCCTATTACAAAATTACCCTGTTATATATATATTGAATGGACATATATCCACATATATTAATTAATTAACTATCCATTCGTTATCCATTAACCATTTATTATTCAACTTAATGGATGTTTTGTATATATTCATATAGTTGTTTTTATTATACATGATATAGTTTGTTTAATATATTTTACATCTATTAACATTTTTAATATAATCAAGAACACTTATATTATCAATACAATTTATTTTATGTCCGTACTGCTAATAATGAACATATAACGCAGATCTATCATCTTTCCTAGCAATAGCATCGTGTTCTTTAGCTCTTTCTCCAATTGCTTTGCCGTCTGGATTTAATTAATAGACAATGTTCTAGTGTTTAAATTCATGAATATTGGGATTGACATGATGAGATTTATTTGCATTAAAATAGTTTTCAGTTGAAAAATGTTAATAAATTATCTGAATATACATTTTGTGCATTATTATAATTATTTATAAAATATATTACGACCATCATATCAAAATTCATTAAGTTTTCATACAATTTTATAACACTAATTATTTTATAATAGACATTTTATTATATATATATATATATAACTATATTGTCTATACTAAATTTAATGTAATAAGAAGGGAGTTGAACTCAGAATTTAAAGTCTCTATAACTATGTACTCCATTATGTACAACTGATACACATGACCACACACACACACTCATATATATATATTGAAGCGGAATCTGAGATTCAGATTGCGCTTCACAGCCCACTTCCAATCTTCCGCTACCAACCTAAATTCAAACCCTATTCTTGCATATATATTCCACTCACTAACACATTTGTTTGTATCTTTTTGTTTGAGTATTATTAACTAACATATGTATTAATGAAGATATTGGCATAAATATCTGAATTTAAACATGCAAAATAAAATTAATAAATGTAGCATCTGAAAATTCGTATACGCAATAGGGAATGGGGGATTAATTATCACGGACTTATAATATCAAAATATATTATAATTTCTGTATTTATTTATTTTATAAAAGTTATAGTAATTGTTTGTTAATTGCAGCTCAGATATCTATAGATATTGTAGAGACAAAAGTACTGAGCCAATATTTAGTGGAAAAGTTCGTGATATGTAATTTTATAAAATTGTGTTTTTAAATTATTTTTGCCATTAAACTCCACTTTTCTTTTAAATCCAATATGGAAGATGCGATTGTAATTAGTCAAAATTAATTAAAGGTGAGAAGCGTAATCTTGTATAATATTCTAACATAACTTTAATTAAAAGTTTCTCTAAAATCAAAAGTAGAAACTAAACTTAATTGATTTACTTTTGTTACAAACATTTTCTTTTATCAAAATTAATTAAAGTTTGAATACTTATCTAACAATGGCATCTTCCATCACAATAGGTAAAAGCTTGTATACGAATTCTTTTGGAAATTAGATTGCAATGACCAATCAGAAAGGGATTCCAAAAATACCGAGGCATGGAATTAATTACGAATTAATTTAGAGAGTAACTAGGACAGTCAAGGAGAGCAGTCACCAAGAAAATTTGCGTTCGTTAATTTCAATGTGTACTGAGTAAATCTAAATCGCCTTTCTCGCCATTCGAGATGGCCTTCCCTGCAATCTGTGCCCATGGATCCCGATACTCATAGACTATACTGATATGCCTGTTCGTTAAATCATAAAATTACTACCTGCCTGAATAACTATGTTTGATAAACTAGATCTAGTCTCCGCGGGAATTGAAATCATCAAAAGAACCGCCATGTTTTACAGAGGTAATCATTTCAAATGCTGCTAGACTCTTAAAGTTACCGTGAATAATTTTAACTTTCACCTATCTATTTCTTTAAACATTTTGTAAATCTTTCATTTGTAAAATTTAATATTAGTTATGAATTAATTTGTAAAGTTCTTACCTTTTTGTTAATTGTACCTGGTTTTCTCTCTATATAACTTAGCTGTAATCTCTCCTACATTAAACCTCTCCTGAATAATTATTAGTTCTTAATGTCACATCTATGCGGCAATATTTTATTCTCATTATTATGTTTTATACTTTCAGATACTAAATTATATGTCGATAATTTTCCCCCAGAATCGCAAATGCTTACGCTATCTCTTTTAATAAAAGAAAACCCTCCTTACTTTTCAGAGGGTAATTAACCTAGTAGTTTTAAAAACAAATTTGTTATTCTTAGTATAGCGGGTGCCTGCCAGTCTGGGGAAATAAAATCAGAATTTGATAATTATTATACAGTGTTATTTTCTAAAACTAAGTAAAAATCTATTTTCTTAGAAATGTGTTTATTTGGTTAATTAAATAATAGCGCTAACTTCTAAAATCTGCAAATAGATTTATATGAGTAAAATTAATCCTACTTTATTGAAATCAATAGCCACCACCGACTATATATATATTTAATAATATGAAAAGTATTTATTTATTCAAGCATTCAAAACCAAAGATTTATATTTATACGTTGTGGAAAGTTTACGTGTAGTTTAAAATAATACATAAGGGGGGGATCGTTTAGTTCTATGAGCTATATTATATTAGCATTAACTGTAATTCTTCCACATCCACGTAGTAATCAAATCATACCGGTACGAGGGGTTTTTATTAATAAAGATAGGCGATAATTATTTATTCCTTAGCTAAATATCTATATATTTATATTAATGCAAGCGTTACGTGTATACCGGCCTTTCGTGATATATATATCTTTGTGCTTCGTTCATTTTTACTTCTAATACCAAGGACAAGGTTTGGCAAACCTCTTTGGATTTCTTCAGCGCGAGATATTGTTGCATAGGGTTCGCTCTGGCAAAAGTCCAGCCTATGGCAATTCAATAAAGCGCCTTCTTAGTTGTTTATGACCCGACCCTGCCGACGTTTGCAGAGAGTCGCATTTCATTAACGGTGAATTGAAGCATCTTCTTAGATCTTAAAATAGATCGTTCCATTGCCATCATACACGTACCGCTCTCCCATATTTCGTTTTTGTTAAAAGCCTATTAATTCTCCTAAACCGTACTGTTATGATTATACTAAATGGATTACCATTTTTTTTATATATATTTCATTCGCACTTTCAGATACGACACTTCTGCCATTATTATTATTCCCCAAATTAGCTTCCCACACACGTTCTTATATAGCAAAATGCAAATATTAATTAAATAAAATTACCCTTATCATCCAACTGAATAAACTTACGTATTGGTATGAATGCTGTTGTGCTTATTACTGGTGGATTCAAATAACTTCGGGTACCGTAGTCTAGCGCTATTATTAAAAATCTTATGTATCCCAGTCAATCGATAAATTATTGACATATAAATAGCCGCACTAGAATAAAGCCATGAATGATTTGTTATTGATGATTAAATATGTTCATTGTATAGTATTGTAAGGGAGGTTAATGTTGTCCAAGGGAGATAAACACCCATTTTATTGACATTGTAACACCAATAACGTGTGCAATCATATATACTCCAAGTTGATTTAATAAATTTTATATCTTTCTAAATATCTAAGTCATTGTTTCATTCATTGAATAGAAATAATTTTGATGTAATATAACAAGGTTTCACTTACTAGATGATTGAAAATCGCTAATTATAATATCCTAGACATGAACCAAGTTCGAATAAGAGTCTTTTTGTGTCACGACTTTGTGATGCCGGCGGGGTAGGAATAAATTAGATCAGTATCATTGGAATTGTTGCTCATAAGTGGGTAGATCTGGAAAATAGGCAAATAGGGCAGAGTTCATGAATGTTCCTGACTTATGTATCTTGCACAGGATTGGATTCGAGGTACTTTTGCCTAGATGCTAGATCTTGTTATATGAACAGACGAAACCGACCGGTACAGGTTTTTTTTTTCCCCCAGGTATGGACGCCCACCGTGGGGCTATTAATTACTTTTACACCCTGCAGAACCCTGAATAATAGATGTTAGTATACTATATATGATGTTTATTCTCTAAATAATGAAAAGATATGTGTAAAATTTTTTTTCTTGGTTTGTACACCCTGTTCAGATGATGTTCTTTTTAAATATTATACACACTAGGTATAAGTCATTACTAATATGTATATGATTTTCCCAATAATGTCAATCATATATGTAGATTTTTTTTTTCATAAACAATATTCAGGATATATGTGATATTTTGTTCTTCTTCCATAAATAATGTTGTAAATATATATGTACACTTTCTTGGGGTGGTGAAAGAAAAGTAGTGGCAGCTTTTAAATACTTTCACACCCATAGTATGTGATATTTTGTTCTGCTTCCATAAATAATGTTTTAAATAAATATGTACACTTTCTTGGGGTGGTGAAAGAAAAGTAGTGGCAGCTTTTAAATACTTTCACACCCATAGTATGTAAAGAAAAAAAAAGATATGTGCTTCAAATAGTAATGACATCTTTAATTACTTTATGATATTATACATCTGAACTGCTGTACAGCTGTCATAAATAAAAATATGTGTTTATAAAAATGTACAATCATCTAGTAAAAGTGTTGTAACAATCTACTCCTCTTGACTGGCGCCCGGTAGTAATACCATTATAAATTTTGTCATCAGGTGGTAGATTGAATAAAAAAAAAATTATTAGAAACAATGATTCCAAAATTTAACAAGTTATATAGAGAGCATTATTTGTACTCAACTATTGTACTCAACTATGTACTCAACTATGTAATGTACTCAACTATGTAATGCAAGTGTTGATAATTTTAATATGAAGTAATACAATTTTAAGTATGTTTCAGGTGCAAAGGAACAACCAAACTTAAAGACCCAGCAAAAACACTGAAGAATGCACAAGAGTAGATTAGGTAACAATATGATATTTGAACATATATATATATATATATATATATATTGTATATGTATATATATATATATGTATATATGATATATATATATATATATATATATATATATATATATATATTGTAAATGTTGGATCTAGAAGTTAATAATGCAAAAGGCAGGCATGGTAGAATACTAAATATAATAAATCAGGTATAGATTGGGTACAGGTATGGGGGAGCAGAACAAGGGGGAGACTGTTGAGAATGGGGGAGAGGTGTATCAGGCCATAAATAAATAAAAACAAACAGAAAACCATAAGTGAGCATTTTTGTGTCTTAAATAAATAAAATATATATAAATAAAATACACATATATCTATCTATATTTGAAGCTTAGCAGAATGGAGAATAGTGATAAAGAGAAGATATAAGGACACGACGCTCTTCCGATCTAAACTGATGCAGAGCAAGAACATCAGGAAGTTGTAACCATGGAATCTGTAGAAAGCTCCACACAGAAACAGGATATAAACCTACAAACATTGTTGATGGATATGTTCACTAACATAGAGAAAAAATTCGAAGCCAAGCATAATGAGATGAAGGAGTGGATGTCATCACTGTGTAATGAAATGAACAGTAGTATATTAAAGCAAATAGATGAGGTGCGAGCAGACTGCAGGAAAGGCTATGAAAAGGTTCATACTGAATTGGAAGGACTCTTGGAGGAGCATAAAGAAGAAACTAAAACTATAGTATCCAAAATGACTGGAGAATTAATGATGACACGAAGTGTGATAGACCAGCAAGAAGCTGCCCACCACATAGCCATAAGTCAAATAAATGAACATTTGGGTGATGAACTGAAGTGCCATGAAGAACAAGAGAGGATCATTTTAAATGTGCAAGAAACACAGACAGAGCTTCAAGACCAGCTAAAGAAACTGAGAGGTGAAATTGATAAACTAAAAAGCAGTGCAGTGAAAATTTCAGAGTTCAAACCTGACACATCAGGACCAGTACAGGAACACCACGTTGATAGGACATCAGATGTTATGCCCATAGGACAGATCTCAAATGCACAGGCCTACCTGGCAAAGTTCATCCAAGTGAAATCATTCAAAGGTGATGCTGGAGAAAATCCGAAAGCGCATATTGAAAGTCTTCAAGAATTGTTTCGATTCCAACAGATCTCAGCACCGGATCAAGTAGCTTTGGCAATTCACTATCTCAATGGATATGCAAAATCATGGTGGGAAAGCCATGAAGACAAGCCACTGAATTTTGAACAGTATGCAGCAGCTCTGTTAAAGACCTTCTGGAGCAAGGAGCGCCAGGATGGCATTTATCATTCGGTTTTAAAAGAAATGTATGGATCGGCCAACAAGGAAACACACACACAGTTTTTTTTGAGGCAAGTGGCACGTCTCCGGTCTCTGACGGCATTCCCATTTACAGAGACCCAGATTATCCGTGCAATACAACAAAATATGCCACCCTACATACAACAAATGATGGTAGGATGCCGAATAAGGAGAATTGAGGAAATGGCACAATTCCTCACCACCATTGACTACACGCCCATCAACAAAGAACCTCATGAGAGAATACGGAAAGTTGAGCCAGCTAGAAACCAAGCAACCTCTCATGATCAACCTAACTTCTGGCGGGGTGACCAAACCCTCAATAAAAAGCCATTTGAACCTCCTGATCGGGGAAAGTAAGACAGAACAATAAATCACAGACGGATAGATAAGGAATTTGAACCACGTTTTTAAAAAAGGAAAATATGAATATAGTTTTGCACTCAATGATAGATAGGTCAAGATTTTTTTTTTAGCATATAGCAGCAAAGAACAAAATGGGGCTAGCATTAGTTTGATAATTTTTTTTATATAAACAAATTACGTACTCCTTTCAAACCAGGTTGTTCTTTTGTCACCGGAACAGCAAGTAAGATCTTTTTTTTTTTTTACATTTTTTTTATCAATTGTAAGTCCGGGAAAATTTACATTTTTTTTTATCAATTGTAAGTCCGGGAAAATGAAGCGGAATCTGAGATTCAGATTGCGCTTCACAGCCCACTTCCAATCTTCCGCTACCAACCTAAATTCAAACCCTATTCTTGCATATATATTCCACTCACTAACACATTTGTTTGTATCTTTTTGTTTGAGTATTATTAACTAACATATGTATTAACGAAGATATTGGCATAAATATCTGAATTTAAACATGCAAAATAAAATTAATAAATGTAGCATCTGAAAATTCGTATACGCAATAGGGAATGGGGGATTAATTATCACGGACTTATAATATCAAAATATATTATAATTTCTGTATTTATTTATTTTATAAAAGTTATAGTAATTGTTTGTTAATTGCAGCTCAGATATCTATAGATATTGTAGAGACAAAAGTACTGAGCCAATATTTAGTGGAAAAGTTCGTGATATGTAATTTTATAAAATTGTGTTTTTAAATTATTTTTGCCATTAAACTCCACTTTTCTTTTAAATCCAATATGGAAGATGCGATTGTAATTAGTCAAAATTAATTAAAGGTGAGAAGCGTAATCTTGTATAATATTCTAACATAACTTTAATTAAAAGTTTCTCTAAAATCAAAAGTAGAAACTAAACTTAATTGATTTACTTTTGTTACAAACATTTTCTTTTATCAAAATTAATTAAAGTTTGAATACTTATCTAACAATGGCATCTTCCATCACAATAGGTAAAAGCTTGTATACGAATTCTTTTGGAAATTAGATTGCAATGACCAATCAGAAAGGGATTCCAAAAATACCGAGGCATGGAATTAATTACGAATTAATTTAGAGAGTAACTAGGACAGTCAAGGAGAGCAGTCACCAAGAAAATTTGCGTTCGTTAATTTCAATGTGTACTGAGTAAATCTAAATCGCCTTTCTCGCCATTCGAGATGGCCTTCCCTGCAATCTGTGCCCATGGATCCCGATACTCATAGACTATACTGATATGCCTGTTCGTTAAATCATAAAATTACTACCTGCCTGAATAACTATGTTTGATAAACTAGATCTAGTCTCCGTGGGAATTGAAATCATCAAAAGAACCGCCATGTTTTACAGAGGTAATCATTTCAAATGCTGCTAGACTCTTAAAGTTACCGTGAATAATTTTAACTTTCACCTATCTATTTCTTTAAACATTTTGTAAATCTTTCATTTGTAAAATTTAATATTAGTTATGAATTAATTTGTAAAGTTCTTACCTTTTTGTTAATTGTACCTGGTTTTCTCTCTATATAACTTAGCTGTAATCTCTCCTACATTAAACCTCTCCTGAATAATTATTAGTTCTTAATGTCACGTCTATGCGGCAATATTTTATTCTCATTATTATGTTTTATACTTTCAGATACTAAATTATATGTCGATAATTTTCCCCCAGAATCGCAAATGCTTACGCTATCTCTTTTAATAAAAGAAAACCCTCCTTACTTTTCAGAGGGTAATTAACCTAGTAGTTTTAAAAACAAATTTGTTATTCTTAGTATAGCGGGTGCCTGCCAGTCTGGGGAAATAAAATCAGAATTTGATAATTATTATACAGTGTTATTTTCTAAAACTAAGTAAAAATCTATTTTCTTAGAAATGTGTTTATTTGGTTAATTAAATAATAGCGCTAACTTCTAAAATCTGCAAATAGATTTATATGAGTAAAATTAATCCTACTTTATTGAAATCAATAGCCACCACCGACTATATATATATTTAATAATATGAAAAGTATTTATTTATTCAAGCATTCAAAACCAAAGATTTATATTTATACGTTGTGGAAAGTTTACGTGTAGTTTAAAATAATACATAAGGGGGGGGATCGTTTAGTTCTATGAGCTATATTATATTAGCATTAACTGTAATTCTTCCACATCCACGTAGTAATCAAATCATACCGGTACGAGGGGTTTTTATTAATAAAGATAGGCGATAATTATTTATTCCTTAGCTAAATATCTATATATTTATATTAATGCAAGCGTTACGTGTATACCGGCCTTTCGTGATATATATATCTTTGTGCTTCGTTCATTTTTACTTCTAATACCAAGGACAAGGTTTGGCAAACCTCTTTGGATTTCTTCAGCGCGAGATATTGTTGCATAGGGTTCGCTCTGGCAAAAGTCCAGCCTATGGCAATTCAATAAAGCGCCTTCTTAGTTGTTTATGACCCGACCCTGCCGACGTTTGCAGAGAGTCGCATTTCATTAACGGTGAATTGAAGCATCTTCTTAGATCTTAAAAGAGATCGTTCCATTGCCATCATACACTTACCGCTCTCCCATATTTCGTTTTTGTTAAAAGCCTATTAATTCTCCTAAACCGTACTGTTATGATTATACTAAATGGATTACCACTTTTTTTTTATATATATTTCATTCGCACTTTCAGATACGACACTTCTGCCATTATTATTCTTCCCCAAATTAGCTTCCCACACACGTTCTTATATAGAAAAAAATGCAAATATTAATTAAATAAAATTACCCTTATCATCCAACTGAATAAACTTACGTATTGGTATGAATGCTGTTGTGCTTATTACTGGTGGATTCAAATAACTTCGGGTACCGTAGTCTAGCGCTATTATTAAAAATCTTATGTATCCCAGTCAATCGATAAATTATTGACATATAAATAGCCGCACTAGAATAAAGCCATGAATGATTTGTTATTGATGATTAAATATGTTCATTGTATAGTATTGTAAGGGAGGTTAATGTTGTCCAAGGGAGATAAACACCCATTTTATTGACATTGTAACACCAATAACGTGTGCAATCATATATACTCCAAGTTGATTTAATAAATTTTATATCTTTCTAAATATCTAAGTCATTGTTTCATTCATTGAATAGAAATAATTTTGATGTAATATAACAAGGTTTCACTTACTAGATGATTGAAAATCGCTAATTATAATATCCTAGACATGAACCAAGTTCGAATAAGAGTCTTTTTGTGTCACGACTTTGTGATGCCGGCGGGGTAGGAATAAATTAGATCAGTATCATTGGAATTGTTGCTCATAAGTGGGTAGATCTGGAAAATAGGCAAATAGGGCAGAGTTCATGAATGTTCCTGACTTATGTATCTTGCACAGGATTGGATTCGAGGTACTTTTGCCTAGATGCTAGATCTTGTTATATGAACAGACGAAACTGACTGGTACAATATATATATGAAAAAGATAAACAATCTCCAATATATTGTAACAGGTGTGTTACATGGCACACAATAACATAGTATGTGAGCATATATATATATATAAAGTTGAAAGGAAAAGTAGAAATAAACAGACAAACCTTTGTAGACATTTTCTTCATCTTCCTGGAATAATCATAGTAAAAGATTAAATAATTTTGAATTTAAAATAGAAATTTATTATAAATTAAACATTTTAAAAGGTCTAATAAATATTTTTATTTCATTCTGATTTTGAAACTAAAAACAAGGATGTTGAAATAGAACTAATAATTGTAAACATTTCTATTATATCTTTTTAAAAATCTTTGTAGATCATACTTTTGATAAAATTTCAAAGTTACTTTTGAAAGGATTAAAATTGTTTTTAATCAAGATAAGAAAGAGTTTTTAATTAATGTGTTTTTGTCACCCTGGCTGACTATATGAAAGGGTTGATAGAAATATTAGAGTAATTTGTACTAGCAATTGTTTTGAGAAGTAGCTAGCTAGTAGAGTAGTCCAGATCAGGGCAGAAAACTAACTTGAAAATGTAAGATTGCAAGGACGGCAAGTCCAGAAGCAGCAGTGACTATTTTTTAATGATGGAGTGTGAATTCACATGGAGGAGAATAATCCAACGTCATTGTGTTTCATAGCTATAAATGTTCTAAAAAACAGCTTGCTGGCCTGAATGTCTACCCTATCCTGGACATAATGGGGATTACTGTAGATACCTGAATTATACTTTTCCCAATGTGACTATAAACCAATGTCATTAAGACCAACTTACCAAGAGAAATCTTTGAGCTTGCTAAAAATTAATATATACACATGCTGATTTATCTGTATGTAGAGAAGCACAAATAAACATATATGGCAAGTAGCATTATATATAATAAGAGCAAAATTTTAAATTTCTTTAGTAAAAATGACATTTTAAAAGTTATATATTGTGCCCTTTTGTATGGGTCTCCATAAATTGTTATATCAATTTGTTAAAAAAATTTAAATTTAAGATATATTATAGCTATATGATGTTGATTTTATTTATAATAATCTTTCAAAAGTTTAACTAAAGTAAACTATGAATATTTGATGTGTGAAATTGTGCTAATATTTGAGGGAGACATTTCAGTAAAAAAATGATAATATTATATGGTTGGGAAAACTGGCCATGATCAATACTGCATTAATAAGTTTTGTAAATAAATGTTTAAAGCTAAAAGTTTTAAAAAAAGACAAGTTAAAATTAAATGCATATATATATTTATTGTTGATAAAGATTAATATTTAGTAAGTGAATATAAATATTTTGTTATTAAAAGTATATAATAGAAGATTAATATTTGATTTTATAATATCGAATTATTATTTTAAAGTTGTTATAGTATATTATTTGTTTTAAAAAATATTTATTTTATAAAATTGAATTGTTAGTTTATTTTTAGATAATTACAAGCGTTTATATCTGTGTTGTAAGTCAGGTGACAGATAGACATATGTACACATATGCTTGTAAGTTTTTTTAGTAAAGTTGCAAAACTGTTTTAAAATTCTATTATAAAATTTATAAATATTATATTGGCTATCACGAGATAAAAATAAAAATAATTAGTGTGAAATATTAAATCTGATTTTTAAAATACTGTTTAAAAAATATAATGAATAAAAATAGACTTAGTTTGTTTAGAAAAATAGTCTTATAAAAGTTAAAAGTGAAATAAAGTAAAACATATCTTTTAAAAAAATGTTTAATGGATTTAAATAAATGATAAAAATTAATTTAAGAATTAAGTAATGTAATAAATAATAAATATTAAATAAGTCAATATTTATTTTTTAATTTTGTATTGTTGGTAAGATATGTGAATAGGCTAGCAAGGTGATTGTTTAATTTACCAATCAAGTGGGTAATTTCTTCCGGTATAAAAACCGAGGTTCAATTGTTCAGAGGGGGATTGTAATTTCTTTTTTAAGTGAAGTGTGCTATTAAATATAGCTAAGTAAAAAAATTATAGACGCTCTCGTAATAATTTCTTAATTTATAAGAGAGTAGTTTTAAATAATTTTATAAAGGTTTACCGTTTAATATGCAGTGCTAATTTATTTATAGTTCCCTATTGATCGTCTCTATCAAGGCTCAATTTTACTATCAAATAATCATGAAAATATCGTATAATGATAAAATGTGTTGGAAACCTTATATTAAAAATATAGTGAACGCTGGATTAACTAAGAGAATTACTAGTTGGATAAAAATAATATATTGGACATTATATGAATTTAAAAGTTGATTATAATTAATTTTTATAAACAAATATTTTAAAGAAAGATAAATACTTCTTTATGAAGAAAGTATTTTTAAATTATATATTTTAATATATCTTTTGGTAAAGATATAGAAGTTAATAATAATTGCAGAAATACTTGCCTTATTAAGTCTTTGTTATTTAAAAGACTAGAGGTTGATAGATTTTTAAAAAAACTGATAATTCGGAAATTTAATTGATAAATAAATACCTATAAAAAAACGTTATAATATTTAAATTCTATATGCTGGTTATATAGAAAATTTTAAAAAATGTTTTGCTGAATATTTAAAGAAATGCGCACAGAAGTATATGAGGATATCCAAGTCAATTTTTATAAAAACTTAAATTAAACATTTAACTATTGATTAATCTTAGGAAGATAATAACTTTTAAATAAATCCGGATCCTATAAACTGTTTTAATTATTATTTTGTTTCTTTATGGTGGAACTTATTTTATCTTATTTTTTTTAAAAAAAAAAAACGTTTTTCATTTATTTCATAAAAACTGTTTAAACACGTGATGTACCGGAAAAGGATGTGATGTTGGTAAAATGTTGTGCCTAGGAAAAAAAAAACAATTGTGGATGGAAAGAAGACACCGTTGGATTTTATGTAACATATTTTGTTTTCTTAACTAACATAGATATTTAATTATTTATTGATCTATTAGAGATAAGAGAGGTACATTTTAAAAGTAACTACATATTAATATAACACTTAATTTCCTAAAGTTTATTTTTTGTATAATTTTACAACACGTAATATTTTAAGAATAATTGTTGAGTATAAATGTGATATTATTTTTTGTAAAACTATAATCCTGGAGGACATCGTTTGGCTGATTATAAGTTGGAGTATCATTTGTGGTAATAATTACATAATATTAATAATTTAATGTATTTTGCTTTGTTTTCTTTAGATAAACCAAATATTATTTGATTGTTGAGTGAATGTATAAATATTTAAAGAACATACACGCATAATATTATCAATAATAGTTTTATTTTAATATGCATACTTTATTTTATAATATAAATTTATTACAACGTAATAAGAGTTATCCAGAAATAATTATATGATTCTTTCGTGAATAAACTTTAATGTTTCTGTTACAATATTAGGAATTTGATTTATTATATTAGTATGAGTCATTTATATTTATTTCCAAGTTAGTAAGAATTAAAAAATATATATCTATATTTTATTTATTTTTTATTAGACAAGTTAAATTAATTTTATATAGAAATTTATATTTGTTTGAAGGGTTTATCATATATAGATGATGAGATATAAGAGAGTTTGGATAGCCATTTTTTTTAAAAATTGGTAAGCTGATACTGAAGTTAAATAAGATTAGAATGATATTTGAAGATAGGGTTTTATTAAGAGGGAATAGGAATAACAAGTAGAGAAGAATAATAGTTTAAATGGAAAAGAATCATAGAATTTTATTTTAATATAATAACTTTATAAATTGGTAATTTATAAATAAAAATTTTGTCTTCACAAAATTGTTGAATAATTTTAAAATATTATTTTAAGAAAAGAGCACATATGTATTGCATATTTTGGTAAGACATATATTATGAAATTACATTAGAGTGAAGTAAATAATTATATGATCAATAAAAGTCACATAATATTACAAAGTTATATCAATCTATACATTAGTTGATATTTAGTTAATGATAATAATAAATGTAATACATAATAGTTACATTATAATAGAAATAGCTATAATACTTAAATGGAGTAGCATTTTTAATTGTTAAAGTTTGTTTATTTTACACGTGCTACATAAGTGATATTTTACATAAAAGCCTTCTATTGTACTAAGTGATTATAAATGATATCTAATAAAATATAAGTTCATAAACTCAATTAAATGTTACTGATAAAACATTTAAGAAATGTATGGATTATTTATTTTGGATTATAGAAATAACAACAATGTAAGAATCTTGTATTATTATTATTTTTCTTATTTTTATTTTCTTGATTTTCCACTTATAATGTAAATAATGTATATAAGTTGTTTATTAAAGTTGATGTAAATAAATTTGTTTAAGTTGTTTTTTAAAAGTGTGTCGAATTCATTATTTTGCACCACAGCATTTGACAACAGATAATTTGAATAAAACATAATATTTGCACAATATGAATTAAATTATTATTTTTTTTTTTTTTTTAAAAAAAAGAAATACAGTATTTTCTTAATATGATTTATAAAAATTCATTGACATTAACATATTATGTTATAATGGTCACAAAAATAATTATAATGCACAATATAAGAGTATAATATTATTTATTGCCACATATTAAATTATAAGATTTTATTATTGTAACCGGCGACCACTTTTGG
>JAQFVV010007306.1:0-110428 GCA_028023455.1 Epiperipatus broadwayi | reverse complement strand
TACTGGTCACTGTTTGAGAACTAAAACCCAATTATAGAATGCTCTATGTGATGACTTGATCAAATGAATTAAAGCCAAATGAGCTTTTTAAGTAAAACTATTTTAAAGTATTTGTAAATCATATTAATGATGCCCGAATCATCGTGCCCCTTCCTGAATCTTAATAGAAAATAAAAAAGTTGAATTAGAATATATTTATTTGATTCCTTTATCAACCCTTTGCAAAAAAACATTTTAAGATTATATTTGAATAAATATACATTGGTGAATATGAGAAAATAGCTGAGGCATAGACTGGACGGCGGAGCTAATAATTTATTATTAGTGAATTATAAAAAATAGTAAACATGTACTAATTTTTTTCAACTCGATGATTGATAGAACTATAAATTTAGTTCTAATGGGTGAGAAATACTACTAGAATTAATATTATATTATTTGCATGAGGCAAATAGAACAAAAGAGTCCATCGAGTCAAAAGATTCTTGGCATATAATTAAAAATAAGCGACATTAATAAAGCACACAAATATATATATATATATATATATAATATAATAAATGAACCACCACGTAAAAAAGAGAAAGTTTAAAGACTAGAGGTTGAGAGAATTACGATATAATGGCAGAAATAAAAGTAAGTTTACACAGAGATTATGACATTTATAGAATGAAAATAGCTCTTAAAGGGAGTATAAAGTAAAAGTTCGGAACTGGCCAGAAAGTTTTAAGGTTCATTATGGAAATATATTACCCATTTCTTCCGGGCTGGATCCTTATGTTGCAAATCCGAGTTGGTAAGAAATGTAGGCACCATTTGATTGACTACTTGAACAGCATTTTATTTGATTTTGGCAGCATGAGTTGTCTGGAAAGAATTTAGCAGCTTCATTGAAGAAAGTCAAGAGGGCTTCAGGAACTGAGCCAGATTCCTGAGTTCTAGCCTTTCATCCTAATCGAAATGCTATTTGAATTCATGATTTTGAACAGCACATAATTTACTGGCACTTTTCTAGAGCAAAGATGGCTTCTTTTTTCTCCAAACTTTTCAGAGCTATACTGCCTCAAGATCCTCCAGTTGCTAAGGGCTTCAGGCTAGCACTTCTTTTATCATAGTTGTTTTTAGATACATTCCCTTCGATAAGGCTTTCAAACACATTAATTTAATTCATTTTCTAAATAGAAAATCAATTCTTAAAATCAGAAAATGATTTTAATTAGGAAATCCTTATCTTTTTCTAATTAATAAAACTTTAACTGTTGTTTTTGGAAAGGAAAAATCTGAAAGCTTATCGAAAGAATGTAGCTTTTAATCAATAAAACTTTAACAAATTATTTTAAAATAAAAATCAAACATTCTCGACGCAATGAAACTTTCGAACAATTATATATATTTAAATATTTACAAATATATGCGCACAATCCATGCAGTTATAATACATATAAATTCGCGAATAATTCTATCATGAATTTATTAATAAAATTAATCAATTTAAATCTGAAACTAGTTATTTTAATACACATTTATGAAATAAGGTATTCTTTATGGAAATTAGCATGGATTGAATGTATAAAACCCCATTGCATCGGAAATTTAAGGTTAGTACTAGGGTTTGAAGTGGGCTTATGGCTAAAAGTCATGAAGCTAGGATCAAACTCAGATCCGACTGCTTCAATATATATATATATATTTGAAAACCAGGCACTCTTCACAAACCTGGGAGCTTAATTGTAAGTATAGAGGATTTGAACTCAGATTTTCAAGCACCCTTCAACTAACCACACTATCTCATACAATTGATACATATGACCGCAAACATGTAGAAAAGATTAGCATGAAATATGTATATTGGTGATTATTAATCTTTTCTACATGTGTGTGGTCATTTGTATCAGTTGTATGAGATAGTGTGGGTAGTTGAAGAGTGCTTGAAAATCTGAGTTCAAATCCTCTATACTTATATATATATATATATATATATATATATATATATATATATATATATATATATATATATATATATATGTATATATATATATAAGACTATTTTGTGGGTTCATCTGTTAAAAAATTTAAATATTGATATACTGACATTTCAACTTGATCACATAAGTCATCCACTGGGTGATAAAAAGTAGAAAGACGGTTGTAGAGGCGCTACAATCAATGATTTGAAGAAAAAAAAATGTTAATGTTCCACCAATAGCAAAAATGTTAAATTAAGAATGTCTTTTTTTTTTTTTTTTGATATTTTAAAATAGGAGGAAGTTTGCATGTAACATCTTGGTTATTGATACAATCTGGCCTTTTAAGTATCTCAATGGCTTCTCTAATTTTGCACTGGTAGAGATTATCACATCTGGATATGATCCTGCTATTAAAAAACTAAATTTTATGACCTGAATTTATAGTATAAAGTGACAATTCTGATGATGATGAGTTTTTTTAACTGCATTAATATGCTCATCTTTCCTAACACTGATGTGAAGATTACTCATACCTATGTAAGAAGCTTTACAATTTTCACATGAGATTTGATAAACACCATGAAATTCAACACCAAGAGATTCAAGAGGGATTGAATCTTTAGGCTTGGTTATTATATTGCTGATATTTTGATAATTATAAAATACTGTATCTATATTATAGCATTTTAATATACATCCAAGACTATCTGTTGTTTCTTTTACATATGGACAAAATAGGAAACAAAAAGATGATAAATCAGCTATTACGATTTGGGTTCCATGTGTAAAAGGAACTACAGAGAGTATTGGATGTATATTAAAATGCTATAATATAGATACAGTATTTTCTACTCATCAAAAGATCAGCAATTTTATAACCAAGCCTAAGGACTCAATCCCTCTTGAATCTCATGGTGTTTATCAAATCTCATGTGAAAATTGTAAAGCTTCTTACACAGGTATGAGTAATCATCACATCAGTGTTAGGAGAGATTAGCATGCTAATGCAATTAAACAATACTCATCATCAGCAGCACTCTCACTCAATACTATAGATTCACATCATAAAATTGATTTTTCTTGTACCAGGATCATATCCAGATGTGATAATCTCTAACAGTGCAAAATTAGAGAAGCCATTGAGATACTTAAAAGGCTAGATTGTATCAATAAGTGAGATGATACATGCAAACTTCCTCATATTTGGAAATATTTTTTGTTTTTAAAAAAAAAAAAAAAACATAATTAGTTTAACATTTTTGCTATTGGTGGAACTGTAACGATTTTTTTGAATCAGTGATTGTAGCACCTCTACAACTCTCTTTCTACCTTTTATCACCCAGTGGATGAATTGTGTGATCAAGTTAAAATATCCATATATTAATATTTAAATTTTTTAACATGAGATGAACCCGCAAATTATGTCTTTTATATATGCAACCCCTGAAAATCTTCACACACACACACACACACACACACACATATATATATATATATATATATGGTAAAATGCTCAAGAGCGTTGTGCAACATTGAATAACCTGAGTGGCAAAACAAACTTTTAACAATTCCATTCAATTAGTCTAATGAATGATTTAATTTGCTTCAAGTTACTCATCTGATAATTAATTCAGAAAGTTTAATTCCTGGTCATTATTTAACTGTGAATGACATAATACATATCTACAGCTAACATCACTGTCACAATTTTTATTAAAACAAATTCTAATCAAAAGTAAGTTGGAGCTAGAGATGACCTGCAAAATTATAATAGTAAATTCATTATTATCATATCTTTAGTACAATTATCCTGTGTTTTTGTAAACTGATAACACAATAAAAATTTTGTTCTAGACGGATATTATGTTAGAATATTTACTCAACATTTTTATCACATATCATGGTAAAAAGTATTGTATTGAGCCCAAGTACATTTATAAATAATTTTAATATTTACATAATAATTTTTTTATCACATATCATGGTAAAAAGTATTGTATTGAGCCCAAGAACATTTATAAATAATTTTAATATTTACATAATAATTTATAATAAGTATTATTTTTATTTTATTTTTAATAATTTTTTTATATGATTGAGTTTCTCTCCAAAATTGTAAAAAGGAGTTTTTAGCTAATTTAAAATCTTTTTATCTCTTATTTATAACATATTGTTTTATATTTAATTATTAAAAAGAGGGGATTGTGCCAGAAAGCAAAGGTTCCTTTAATACAGTATAATAAAATTTGACTGGTTTTGCTATATAAAATTATACCTTTTATATAAAATGTATGGAAGTTGTAATTATCATTTTATCATATGTTTTCTCAATTTTCTTCATCAATTTATTAGTTACTTTATTAAATAATTGTTAAAAATGTAGCAGTGTTAATGTGATAGTATGTTAGAGTTTTTCCATCATCTATCATTAAATGTTAAAAGTCTAGACATTTTAAAAACTATTCTATCAAAGCCAACAGTCAGTAAAAATTAATTGAATTTATTTATAAGGGTTGGATTATTTGCTGTTATCAAATAAGCAGTTAGTGTGAATTTTTTTTGCACCTTTTACTCTCTATCAAATATTTTTGTATTTTCCCAAATAAACATATGTTCATTAGTACATACATGTTATACTACTATATACACATTGTGTTTTTGCTTTCAATAAGTTTGTGTTTATTCAATTGTTGTTTAACATGGTGACAGATTTTATCAATATATTTTCTCACAAGATAATTTATAGATGCAGTTTTTGTTTTTCAGCATTTTAAGTTTAGGTTTTGTAGAAGTTAGAATTCCTTGAAGTGTAATATTGCTTTTGAAACCAGTTCTAATAATACATTCTGCAGATTTTGTAAAATATTTCTGGATTTCCTGGTATGTATGGATATACCACATAACCAATAATTGTTTTACCTCTTGGTGTCTCTTTTTGTTGTTTATTAAATATTTTCTTGATGAGAGTTGATGGATTATACTTTTTTTTTTTCAAAAAAGTTTGTTCTATGTATTTTTATTTATTTACCAAATCACTGGTTTCTGAACAAAATTCCTTTGGTCTGGTCTGTACTGATAGTATATTTACATGTTTGTATTTTTGGAATGATTGGATGTATATATCAAGGTCTTACAGTAACATGTTGGTTTTATATAAACTGTTTGTGTTTACTTAGCCCAGTGAGAGCCTTTTCACAAGCACTTCTAAGAATATCACTTTTTGTCCCATTCTGATTCCATTGTGAATTTAGTTGACAGAAATATGTTGTTATGCATCCAGGATGACTGTAATCATGCTTCACCATGTAGTCGTGCAATAAATGTATCATCAAGATAGTAGATCCACACTTAAAGTGAATTTGAAGTAGTATTTATGTTTTTTTCAAGTTCTTTCATGTAAATGTTTAAGCAATCATGAGAATGGTAAGTTCATGTTCATCCTTTGATTTTGATGGAATAATCATGCTAAATTGAAATTACATTGATGTTATGGAGAATGTTAATAGTTTGACTACACTATCAATAGATATACCTGTTCTAGTTTGTAGACTATTATCATCACATAACCTCTTTCTTACAATAAACAATGTTTTACCAAATGGTACATTCTTAAATCAACATTCCACATCAAAACTTACCAATATATCAAATTTTGTCATTTTCATGACCATGATGATTTCTACAAAGTGCTTAAAATTCTTAATGACTGATTGTGTCATGTTCTCCAATGGGTTCAGAATTTTGAGAAGTCATGCCATGTTTTTTACATGGTGCATTCTTGAAGTATCAATAGGCCTTAACGGAAAAACATTGGACTTAGGTGTATAGTAGCAGGAGTTGAGCTGTGAAGATAGTGAAAAATAGTTTAAAATTTAAAGAAAGTCTCATTTCATTACTAGTTTAAAAATGATTTTAAAAATGGATTTGAAGAAAAGTATTTGCTGAGCTGTAGTAGAATCTGAGCAATATCAAATCTCATATTCTAGCCTGTTCTCTAAAATATAATGTAGAAGAAAGAAAATATCCTCAGAAAAATCAGCAACAAGACATGTTTTTATCCCAAAACATAACTTTTTTATTCTCTGTGTTAGTCTGACCTGAAAATTATTAGATTACAATAGATCCAGCCTGTGTAAAACCTGAAAATATTATATTTTAAACATTGTCTGTACACCTTACACTGGAAATCTGTGATAATGTAGAAGTCATTACAATGTAAAATTCAACTTATAAAAGATAAAGTTTATAGAACTTTTAGAAAAAAAAAGAATTTTTAAGCCCAACAATTGGAGCTTACAAGAAAAATATTATAAAACAAGAATTGAAAGAAAAAATCTATAGTAAAAAGGTACTGTGTTGTGCACATCTACATTTACAAATAACTTTTAATATTGTTAATAATTGATAATAAGGCATAATAATTAGTATTATTATTTGGAAAATATTTTTATTCATTTGATTTTTCCTCTTAAACTGTATAATGGGTTTTAGCTAATTTACTTTTTTTTCATATCATTTATTTGTAAAATATTGTTTTATATTTAATTGTTAAGTAGGAAGAAAACAGAAAGTAAATATAAATTAAAGTAGTATGATATAAATCAACTGATTTTGATATAAGACATTGTATTTTTTTGATAAAATGTATGAAAACTGGAATTATTTTTTCTCAATTTTTTAAATTAATTTATTAGTTTATTTATTAAATGATTTTTAGAATAGCAGTGTTAAAGTCTTTAATACTTCAGTTATCTGTTCTATTAACTGGCAGTGTGTATGACTTGATTTTATTATGAGATAGTCTTAAAAGAGAATTGTAAATTATCCCAACAAATTATGACTTGATTTTATTATGAGATAGTCTTAAAAGAGAATTGTAAATTATCCCAACAAAACTATGTAAATTAAAATTGATTAAGTTTATATATTTATATTTTCTTTTGTTCACAGCCACAGTGCTATAAATGCTTGTAAGTTTAAGCTAGTTCTTGAGTTATAGCAGTTAATTTATTTATATGAAGGTGTTTATGTTCATGTTGGAGATCCATACAATTCTTTGGATAGTACAAAGGTCAAGATCATCTTTAATATTCATTCACTACACTTTATTGTTGATTAGAAATTAATTTATAGTGGGATTCTACACTTATGGTCCTATATGGCCAGAAAACTGAAGATTATCAGGCAATGTTTCAGAATCAAACATTATTTTCGATAGATAATTTAGCACTTAAATATGTGCATCCAGATGATTTTTACATATCATGCCCTAAATTTGGCATTGACTATTGAATTTCACAAGGGATGATTGTTGATTATTATTGCTTAATGCTGGTGAAACAGCTTATATGGACCATTGGTATAACTACTTATAATATTGATATTTCAGTTCTTATTCTCATGCTTCTTTTATATTTAAATCTTTTATATGTATTTATTTATATTTGATCATTGTTTTTAATTATTCCTTTGATATTTGGTAATATTATATATTCATTTTATATTATCAATAGAATTTTTTCATGAACTTGCAATTAGCAATATATGATGAAAAATGAAGTGATCTCTACTTGATATATATTTGTTTTATAACTGAACACCATAAATAGTCTGGTAAATCAAATAAAATGCTTCTAAACACAACAACTCAATTTCAACTTAAATACTATGATCATGCTCAAGTTTATATTAAATTATGAATTCAAACTTTAATACCAAATTTAAAAATTTGGATGCTATTCAAATAAAAATTGTATTGCTGCATTTGATAAAGTGTTAACTATTTTCAGATTTCTGGTAATATTAACTATGACTGAAACATGTGTCTATCCAAGTTAGGTCAAACTTTTTATCAAACATTACTGCTTATAATATCATAATTTTTTTTTTACAGAAAGTGAAAAGAAACTTAGTAATTTTATTATACACTTAGAAGATTTTTAATTATATGTTATACTGCAAAAAATAGCAGAAGCTTTTTATACAAATAAATAAATTTAATACAAATTGAATATTTGTTGGTTACATATAAAAAATGGTTAAAAACATTAGTCTTTAACTGGATTTAAAATTTATATATGGGTAAAAATTATATGATATTCTCCACTTTAATTAATAATTAGTTATAAAGTATTAAAAAAATATCTAAAATGGATGATGTCAAAGCCTGAGTGCAAAAAAATTTGACAGATGTAGATTGAATTGTAATACTTTTTTGCTATTGATAAATACAGAACAAATTAAGGCATCAGGTATTAGAAATTGTAATCTGATACAAATAAAATTTCATGTTTAATATAAAACACATCTTGAGAGTTTTTTAGAGATTTATTTGTATATGTTTCAAGAATGTCTGATATAAAAGATTTCAAGCTATAGTAAACCCTTCATATGACAAAAAATAATCTTGTCTTATAATGGTGAAATTTGAAAAAATTAATAGAGAGTTCAGATTTATAAACAAGTTTGTAATTTTTTTAGATAAATCTTGCATATATCTCATTCATCCACTTATCATTAAGATCTTTAATCTTCCATTCAATTATAAATTTATCTAACATAAAAAATACTAAAATGTATTTCATAAAAAGAAAAAAATACTGCTGAAGTTATTTCCATTATATATACACCTTTGTAGGTAAATAATAGACTTGTCTTTATTCTGAAAAAAATATTTTGACTTTTTACCTATATATTAAAATTTTAAAAAACCTTTCACAATAATATTTTATTATATAAATGAGAATTTCTTATCATTTTTTATGATATATGTGGCTGCTAAAATGCAAAACTAATACAGACATAAATAATGATTGATGACATTAATGTCAAATCTTTACAGCTATTATTTTGCGTGCACACAAACTGTTTCTATTTTTACGTAATCCTTATAATAGTCACATTTATCAAATGTACAATAGATGTTTATTATGTTTCTTGAAGATCTGATTCATTTTCTTGTACTTGTTATCTCCAGAGATTAATTGAACAAGGAGTACAAATAAATGGTTTTAATAAAAAAGAAAAGAAAGATGTTCTTATTTTTTAGAAAGTCATAGAAAAATATTTTTGTATTATTTCTTTCTGTTAACCTAAGCAAACAGAAATGTAGCTTAAATAATAAAATCAGCCGTAGCTGAGCAATAGAAAAACAACAATAAACTGCAAATACACGTTGTAATTATAATAAAATATAATGAAAATAAAATAAAGGTCATAATAATATTAATTATTTAATAAATAAGAATACGAGTTTTGTTTTTAGCTATGGTAATAAATTACGATATTAATAAAGAAAATCACGTATCACATAATAATGATTTATTATTAATATTAACTAATTATGTAACTCTAGAAGATAACAGAAAATAAGTGCTATGAAGAAGAACTGTAATAAAAGCAAATCATTTGATTGAAAAGTAAAGGTAAGTTATAAGTTAATATTCACATGTATATATCACACTTTCAAACTTGACACCGACCACCCTCAGATAAATATATTAATAATTATTACTTTAGTAATTAAACTAAAAAAATAGCACTATCACATAACTTTAGACTTCAGTTACAAATTAATTAAGTGTGTACCTTTTTTTGATAAAAGATGTGTGTATCATCGTTTGTTATCTAACATAATCAGCTTATCTGAGAATATTTCTATTTCTCAAGATAATATGAGTCACATATCTGTTGACCAAATCAATATTGATCAATTATTATATAGAACTATAATCGACTAAGATAGATATTTTGAAACATTCTAAGTGATCAAAGAGGCAAACAAGTTTTAATCTAGATTTGAAACGTAAACCAAGACAATAGTTGATAATACATAAACGATTTGCTACTAATACTACTTCAATTACAAAGACTATGACTGCTAGTACTACTATTTCTATTAATTTCAAAACATATTTTAATAAAAAACTAAATCTTAAAATTACAGATATGAATAAATAAATAACTAGATACCATTGATAAAATTAAATATATAAACAGAACAAATTACTAACAAACATCATGGAGAATTATATGATTAAATAATTTATATCCCAAAAAAAAACTTTAATAGAAAAGAGAAAAAAATGAGTATTTATATTTATACAAGATGTTAAAAACAGAGATAGTTTAAAAAATACAGGTAATAAATTACATTTATAAGCCAGTATAGTAGGAACACTTTAAATGATTAGAAGATGTATTATATTTATCCAGAATGAATAAAAGAAAGATTATTTGAATCAAATAATTTTAAGTTTATATATAAAAACAGAGTGTCATTAGAATAAATGCATATAAATATCAGTACTGTTGTTTAAAAGTTCAATGTGATAATAGTTTATGACTAAAATACTTTGGAAAGATTGCATGTGTAAGTAAATAATAAAGTAGGTGTTTAAAATTTATGTCACAGTTTTGAAATAATGCTATTAAACATATGCCTTTAACATTAATATCTAAGATTTGGAAACCTTAATATAAATTTATGCAGATTTTATAGTAGAATATTTAGTATAGATACATAATTTTTTCAATAATTAGACCAAGTTCAAAGTTACTACATGAATAAAAGTATCTTTTATTCCATGATTTTTAAGTTTTTCCATTTTACTATAGAACAAGGAAACATGCTTCTGAGATATTTTATTTTTACACCAAAAACTAAAAATGATAAACATAGTAATTTTAATGCTTAGCAAAAATTATTTACACTATAAATTATGAAGATAAGTGAAGAGTTATGCAAGCATATAAATATTGACATTATTTGATGATAGGACTTAAATTCCAAATAGTTGAACATATAATAATTTAGACTTTTTTATTGTGACATAAAAATTAATGAGCATAATTTTTGATATATAACTTTTTTTTTTTCAAATATGGTGTGAAGAGTGTCCAGATTGATAATAAAGTTCATATATTTTGACTCTATATGCCAATGTTCAAATTTTTGGATGATTTGCTTATTAATAACTATATGAAGATTTTGGGGAGAATTTAAAACATTAGTTTCATATGTTTTGATATTTGGTGGCTATGGTTTTTGCAGGAAAAAAACAGGCAAAAAGAGATAGAGGAAGAGAGAGTAAAATGCAAGGTATTAAGTTTTTAAAGAACACATCTTTGCTGAAATAATTGCTATAAGCTTTAAACAAGATAAATGATGCTAATTGTTGTTTATTAAATCACTGGTTGATTTTGATGATAAAAACTGATATATTGCACAATGATAGAGTGTACTTGCATAGTTTTGAAAGACAGTAAATGTTCATTTTTTGTTCAAATTAGTTTTTTACATAAAGAGCTGACGTTTTTGATGAATAGTGTTTTATACTGAATAATAATAATAATATATTAGATAATTTATTAAATATAAAAATGTTTGTGAGAGAATTTGGCAAAATGATATCAGATAGAGAATTGAAAGTAGATTCAAATAAAGATAGATTTTTTTTGTACATTGTGATTCCCATTACATTATATGATAGATCAATGGTAAGTTGTGGTCAGATGCAGTGAAAGAACTATTACTATTATTTTTAAAATATATTTTATTGAATCAAATATATATATATATATATATATATATATATATATATATATATATATATATATATATATATATATATATATATATATATATATATATACATGGTTTGGCATCAGAAATATTATTTGTAATTGTGTACTATTATATCAGTAATATCTGATATTATCTTATAAAAAAAATGAAATAATGTGAAATTTAAAAAAAATAGTATAGACTAGGTGTAATTTGAAGATTATTAGATATTTAATATTTTACTTTAGTGTATAATCAATGATAGGATAAAGGGGGTGGCTTGTCACAAAAGGAGTCAGTACAGTTTAGGTTGATTCTAATTGGTTTTATTTGTTTACAGAACAGTACTAAGAGTTGTTCGAGTGATTTCATTTGCTTTTCATATTTTAATCCATAGTATAAACAGTGAAATATGTTTAACTCATTATCATTAAAATTGTCATTTCAGTCACATCAGTTTAATACCTATAGTACATTATTTGTAAATATTCATTTATGTCTGTATCATTATCCAACTTGATTTTTCATGCATATGCTTCATGAAACCATAAAATATCACATCTCATATCCAAATATTTTATTTTACCATTACTAGTTTAAAAAACAGCTTAATTACTTTTTTAATGAATTGATAGATCAATGGACTGGTGAATTATTAGGCAACAAATATGGTATAAAATATTTTATTTGTTTAAATAACAGTTATTAATTTTATTCTGTTACTTTAAGAATACAGAATATTTAATTCTTAATTTCAATTTAATATTTAATATTTTATTTATTTAAGACAAAATAGTTTTTTTTTGTTGTTTCTATTTTTTTTTCCTACAAGAAAGTTTCTTGCAAAATTAAATCATAGTCTCTGTCTGATGACCTTTGAACTTTCAAACGACTTTGGATTGGAAAAATAAATGCTGGGTAATTTTTTGAGGGCTATAAAAAGGTTAATTATAATTCTAAAAGATTACTACCAAGGACTACTACTAGAAAGAACTATCAAAGAAAACTATTATCAAATTATCTGCTCATAGAACTCCAAAGTATTATTTAAACAAAGCTTGATAGTGCTGTTTTATTAAAAGCCTATTCATCCAAGAAAAAAAAACCAAGTTGAAAGTGTAAAGTACTAAAAATTTTGGATGATGATAGAGTGAATCACCTAAAGGTACATTGATTTTATTCTTAATTGACAGTTTCAGAATTCTCAATCATTATTTTAAATGCATACATGTATTTACATTATAACATATTTAAAATTAATTAGTAATATGAAGAATGGAAGTACATAATTATATTTCAAAATCATTTTATTTAAATTTTATTCCTATTTGTGAAGAAGAGAGAAGAATGTTTATTTATTTTTCAAAATTATTCTCAAATTTTAATTATAGTATTAAGAGAACAACTGCATGTGCATATCTTGATTATGTCAGAAAAATATGCAAACTAGTACTAAGTCTCTCAAGAACTCTTTATGATAAATTTTGTGCTAGTTATACAAGGAGAAGGTTAAGAAAGATGCATAGGAATCATTTATTTCATTATCATTTTATTGAAATACTTACCTGACTATTTATAATTTTTTTTGCCTATTAGAAAATAAGACTAAATGTATAATTCAACTAAGTATCTAATTATTTTTTCCAACTAGTATGAAAAATGGATTTTAGAAAATTGATGAAACTGAATATGACTTTAATTGTATTAATTGTCTTCTTTATTTGCAATGAAATTTCTCATATACAATATTGCCAACCAGCTCACGGAAAGTTAAATGAATATTATCAGTTCAAATAATTGTATACGTTTTATGAATGGCTCTGAAAAAAAAAACATGAAATAAATGCCTAATATATTTTATGAATGAAATGTGACTTCTTATTTGTTTTATATAACATTGATAGCAATTTCATTAGCTCCACTAAGAATACTGAATGTGCTATACTGGAGTCAAAATAATGTTATTTGTTTTCCTGCAGGAACATGTTGTCTTTGTCAATATTTATCCTTGTGTGCTTATTATTATTATTGTTATTATTATTATTATTATTATTATTATTATTATTATTATTATTATTATTATTATTATTATTATTATTATTATTATTATTATCATTATTATTATTATTATTATTATTATTATTATTATTATTATTATTATTATTATTATTATTGCTATTTGAGACATGACCAAGGGATGTCACATATAAAATGTAATAGACTTTCGTTTTCAACCCAGAAGAAGAAAACAAAAGAACTTTATTTATTTATTTATTTCATCGCATTTAGTAGATAGATAGTACAAAGGTTGTTTTATGATTTTATTATTTTTATTATTATATTTATTATGACTCCTAGAATGTCTCATGAAATGTATAATATGGGAAATATTATATAAGGTATTTTTTTATTATTATTCTAGTGTCAGTTTAATCATGTGTTTGTAGTATCAACACACAAGGGAGACATCCATTTAAGGTTAAAAGGGGTGAACAATTATTTTAAAAGAGTTTCATTACATAAAATCTATAATATATCTTTGCATTTTTTTAATAGATTAGAAAATCATTATTTTCAATAATTATTTAACCTAGAATATAAAACCTCATTATTTATCTAAGTTAAACTTTTGCTTTGGAATTGTGCTAATATAAATGCACTATAAAAATATTATTTTGTCTTACCTTGCCAATAGAAATTATTACCTTGTTTTTCAACTGTAATTAATATATTTTTAAGTTATAAATATTATATCAGATATGAAATATTTACCCATTATTGCATTTACAGTTAGTAATTAATATTTTTACAGTAGTTCTTTACCTACTGGGATTTGAATTGTCTGTATTATTATTATGCTTGTATATGTGTGTATATTATAAAACTCAGCTATAATAATGTGTAATTTGCAAGTAAAATGATATAAAGTATATCAGTTTTGGAGGATGGGAATGAACTATTCAAATTTGAAAGATTAGAATTTGTTTAAGCATGAATTTATTATTCTTTACTATGTTTGATAAGAAAAGTGTTTAGTGGCTATTTGTAGTAAAAGTTAGTGATGTTTTATTGAGTCTTGTGGGATCGAATAATCTCTATTTCTTGTTATTTGAATATTTGATATGGTAGATTGCCTAATATATCTTATGGGATAGAGTAAAATCCCTTTGTCATAGAAGTATTTGATAGGAGTGGATTGAATCCTACATTTTGATATTTGTTATTATGAATTAGAGTATGTGAATCCAAGTATTTTATCTCCCTAATGTTTTGGTGTTGAGATTTATTTTCACCAGTTTATGCAGTCTCAGAAGTAGACTTAGGAGTTATTGTCATGTTAGTTATGAAATTAGAATTGTGTAAATCTTTTATCCCATGTGCTTATAGAATGCTTTCATCTTACTCATAGACATGTTCCTGCTAAGTTATTAATAAAAAGAATAAAAATAGAATTGATTTTCTCATAAAACAGCTGTGTTAGAATTAGTGCTGAAGCTTGTTTGGGTCCATTGTCATTGTCCATATTATGATTTATTGACACATTCATAAGTAAACCGATTGGATTGATAATTATTAATTATTTATTGTATGACACACAGCATAATGCAGACACAGATATAAAGTACTAATTTAACAGTTATAATTTACTGCATAACTTCAATCATTTTGCATTTATTATTTAAATTTCATATCATCAGCTTCCATAATATTTAATCATAACTGGTACAAGCAAGCAAAGAAGACAAATCATAATTAATTAATAGCATTCATTATTCATTTCTGTTTTGCAAAGATAAGAATAGCTAATTGATAGAAGTATTTCCATTTTGCAAAGTATAATTTAATCTTATTTTGTGTTTATTCTTAGGTTCAAACCCCTTATTTTATCTAATGTGCATTTTAAAGTAAAAATTCGAAGATTTTAGATTTATTTTTTAATGTAATTGAAATATTTAACCTATGTTGTTTGTTATAGACTTATTAGATTAATTAATAGTTTAAGAGTGATATAAAGCATTTTAAGGTAAAATGCCAAGATTTTAGTTTTATTTCATAATGTAACTGAGATATTTAATAAATGTTGTGTGTTATAGACTTGTTAGATTAATTAATAATTTAAGAGTGATATAAAAGACAAGTTGTCGAATATAATATAAATTCTGTAGTTTTTTGCCAGAAATGTAAGGCTATATTATTTCAGTTCCATATGTGTATCAGAAGGGACTGATAACTGAAAAACAATTTTGCAATAAAATATAAGGATTCTATTTTAGTTTATTCTTTATGTTTAAAGATATAATGTGTTGCCATAAGTCAATCAAAGTGACTTAATAGACAAAATGTATCAGATAAAAAGTTAGAAAATAATCTTATAATTTCTGCTATTATATAGGTTTTCAACCACTGATGTTAAATACATCCAAAACTTATATCTGTACAAATTGTAAAGAAATGAAATGTTTGTTTAACTATATTTTTTTTAATAAATGTTTTATTATTCAAAACTGTATTCATGATTCTTCTTTACCATACATTCGCGTTTCATACTTCCACACATGCTCACACATTTACTTTATCTAATATGCATTTATTTTATATAGCATATGTAAACAATTGTATTACAGTCAAATATCAGCCTTTCATGCTAGCTGTGCATCCGCTTTGCGAGTCTTAATAATAAATGAATACTTTCTCACCAATACAAGATACAGTATTTATGCAGGAATAAAAAGAATCCCTCTTATTCCTATGACTCAAACGCTTATATATGAGCAAATCTGAAGTACTGGCAAAGAAAGTGTGATGATGGAACAGTCACTTTAAATTACTATATATGATGTCTGAATTAATGATGGCAGTGTAATTATCTTGTATTGGTGAGAAAGTATTCATTTATTATTAACACTTGCAAAGTGTATGCACAATTAGGGTGAAAGGCTGATATTTGACTTTATCTAATATGATAAGATTGTACATTTTATTTAATTTAATGATGAACATATCCAGATATGATGATATTGATTTCCTTGATCCAAACACTGTATGAAATGTAATTAGTTACGAATTCTCTAAAGGTTTATCATTCAAGTATTGTTTAGACAATAAATTGAAATCAAAATGTACCCAATTTCTTTCATTATCTAACTATTATTATTTTGATAGGGTATTGCTTAATTTATTCCATTATTGTCATAATATTAAATAATAGTTGTTGAGAGGTAGAAATTTTAGATTAAGCCATGCCATAATAGATTCCCTGAGATATTCAATTATTAACTTAGATTAAATATTAAATTCAGTTAACTAGATTAGATTAGTATATAATTAAAATTTAGTAATGATAGGTTAAGTTTAAGTTCAGATCCAACTTATTATATATACATTATAATTTCTAATGTTACATTTTATTTATTAGATTAATTTTCGAATATGATAGAGGTTGTTCAATGCATGTGAGTTATGGGAGGAGGTGGAGCATAAATTATAGTTTGTTAAATTTAGATGGTAGAATTTTACCAATTTAATTCTTGTTTAGTATAGAATTTGATAGATGTTTTATTGACTATTAATTATAATATTTCCTTCCACATCTAATGTACATTTTACACCTCATAGACATCTGCATCCCTCAACTGAGCTAGGCTAAGGTAAAACTTTAATTAAAAGCCTCATAAGTATATTTAGGGTAAAGTTAAATTAATATTTTATTATATGATCCATAGAATTGCTGCCCAAGTATTTGTGGTTGTTGGTGATCGGTGGTGAGGGGTTACAATATATAATAGTGATAAGTATAAAAAATGTTCTTTATTAAAGTGTTCATTTTACATATATATAAATAATTCCAGTGCTTAATGCTAAACTGAAATACATATCAAATATTAAATCCCCCACATGATTACAAAATTCAGTATCATCCTCTATGAAATAAATATACAAATATATTATAGTCCGTATTTTATAACTATTTTGAAATGCAGCTATTTTGAAATATGGACTATACTATATATTTATAAATTTATTTCACAGATGGCAGTGCTGAATTTTATACCCATTTGGTGTGATTTAATATATATATATATATATATATATATATATATATATATATATATATATATATATATATATATATATATATATATATATATATATATATATATATATATATTGTAATAATCACACAATCTACCTTTGATCATGGAGGGTGCCACCAGATCACTGCGTATCTGAAAAATTAGTTTACCATGATAAAAAGTGGATGGTGATGATGGTTTGCACTGACTAGACTCAGAAAGATAGCAAGAGATTGTGAATAATGATCAGACAATTGAGAAATAAAAACACTAATACAAACATCAGCAAAATTAAGTTTAAATTTTTTAAAGTTTATTAAAAGTAATATAATATTTTAAAGTAGAGCTTTACATACAATAAATATGGTTATATCAGGCATGTACTAGCTAAGAATAAAATGTAAATGCTCTGGCAGACAGACTAATTTTCTAATACTGAATTAAAGAAAAAAAAGGAGGGAATGATTTTCCTTTCGCTGGCAATTCATCAAAGCAATTCAGGTTTCCTTACTTAAAAGTTCTAAAAGAAAATGCAAATGAAAGTTTCTTGCATGAATCAATGAAACCCATAAAGGCAATCGATCACTAGTTTATTGCGTAATGATGTCATAATGTTCACAGAACTTCTACATGGAACAATCATGTTTAAGATCACCATGGTTGATTACAATGCAAGAACACAAAAGTGGTAAATAAATACGATGAAGTATAAATTATAGAATGGAAAAAAACTTAAATCTCCAATTTAAAGAAATAGAAAACTTAGAAAATAGTCCAGCAAAAAGGATTTAAAATGGACAAAACATTACATATTTGATTTAAGGAAAACTGACATTTAAAACTGGACAATCATCAAACAAACGACTGGCCATAACTAAGCTGAGTATAATAATTAAAAGCCTCAATAGGAAAGCAGACAGTAATTAAAAAACTATTTAATTCTGCCCAAGCATTTATTAAGAAAGTGAAATAAATAAAATACAAATAGTTTTAATAAACCAAACTCTTTATATGTTGCAGTCAAAACATTAAGAATATTCTATGAATAATGTTTTGAAGTGGCAAAATAGCATAATTTTCAGTTTGTTATAAATCCAGAATTAAAAAAAAAGTTATTGTTTTCTTAACACACACTTTAAGAGGATTACATATTTTAGTAAATTAGCACTTTTAGAATTTAATTATGTTATAATTTAATTTATATAATAGATTGTTTTAAAGAATGAACATTAAGTTTTGTTTTCTGAACATGAGTGGGATATCTATTTTTTAATGTAACTATCATTTTAATTTTGGAGGATACTAATTTATTATCTGCCCAACAATCTGTGATTATATGTGCACTTGTTTTACATTCTGGCTCCTATCTATAATGTAATCTATTGTATGCCACTGTTTTTGAACTTGGATGCAATCAATCAATGTGCTATTCAACAAATTCAGTATTAAAAAAAACATTTAAATTTATAACACTAATTCTTAAATATTTTATGTTAGTAAATTTTAAGCATAATCTTACCTATAGTATAAAAAACCCAAAAGCAGCCATTATTGTATTATTATTGTAGCTCCAAGTTTTTCCCATGTGAATTAAAACATTAAATGGAGATAATGTATTTTTTGCTAAGTTTTAATTATTTAATTTTATTTATTTTCATTATGATTAAGTGAATCAGTGTGTTTTTATATAGTAGATTTAGTGGTTCTGTTTTATTTAATTGTCTTTATATATAAAACATTCATTAACTAAAATGAAACTAATATTGCAAAATTTAATTTTTATATGAGTGTCCTTCAAATTGAATACATTTTGTGGTAAACTATTTTTAGCATAACTATCAGTAAATTTTATTTCAAACATAATTAAAATAATAAAACAATATTAAAAGCAATGACTTTATTTAAAAAAAAACAAAAAAACATATTTTTTACTTTAGGTAGAAAAATGTAATTTGTTTCCTGTTTTCCAATGTAAGTTTTTATCTTTTTTTAAAAAAAAATCCATGGTGTAATTGTAAAACTAAAATATATTTTTTATTTATTATATAAATAATATTTTAAGATAATTAAAATACTCTTAAAACAATCCAAAATTCTCTTTAAACAACTTTTCTGTTTTACAAATTTAATAGGAACATGTATTATTTTATGCTATTTGAATTCTGCAAGTTGACTTTTGCACTATAAAGCTTATTCATATATTGATGATTGTTTACATTAGAAAAATCAATAAAAAATAAGACATAGATGCATAGCTATTCTGTCAGAACACAAATAATAATATATAGATTTTTGGATACCATTGTAAGCAATTTCATAATAGTCAAAGTTAGACAACCTTTGCTATTTTGAAAGAAAACACAATTGACTTAGAAAAAGTTAATGCTAGAATTTATCACTATCAGTATTCAGAGAAAAAGAATTCAGAAAAATGGTAATAAGTGCTATTTTTATTGAAGTTAATAGGAATACATATTTTTTAATATTTTTATTATTGATATTAATACTGTCTCTCTAAAAATATGCATATCTTAAAAATATTGTATACTATTCTTTTAATTATTTTTGTTGATCTTTTAATATATATATATATATATATATATATATATATATATATATATATATATATATATATATATATATATATATATATATATCTTATTTATTAATTAAATTGTATTAAAAATTATGTCTATATTGTATGTATCTTTAAGCATATACTTTATTTATATCTCTCTGTTAAGATTGGTAAGATATATATTTCAGTTTACTGTTGATTATTTTTGTTGCTGTCTTGATGTGTATGATTAATCTTTAAATTAAGCTATATCACAGATAATATTCACACTGTACACATTTGTTAAAATAAATAAATTATATATATATATATATTGTAGCAACATTGTGTTGGCACATAATAATTTTGTCTAAAAAATTATTAAAATAAAAGTCTTTTAAAAGAAAATAATATGTAAAAGTTTAAGAGTTTTTTTTTATTATTGCAGTTTGTTTTCAAAAAGTAAAATTAGAAGTCAAAGAGTTTTTTATTATTAGTTTTTGAAATAAAAGTTATAATTAATTAATTAAAAGAGGGGAGGGGGTTGCTTTAGAAAATTCAAACTAAAAGTTTTATAAAAAAGAAGTAAAAAGTTTATTATTATTAGTTGAAATATAATTTAAAGTTTAAAAATATAAATCCCTTTTTATTTAAGTTAAAGAAAAAAGGAAATCTTAAAACTCGTGTTGTGTTTAGATTAAAATATACGTGCGTAAAATGATGAATGCTTGTTAATAAAATATATATGTGTGATTATAAACATTGCATAAATACGTGCATGTTAAAATAAAATAAAGAAAAATTATATTTAAAAACACTGAATGGCTACTAATCAAAAAATGTAAAAATAACACATTTGTGGTGGCTGCTAATTGATATCTTCAACAACATGATTAAAAGCTTATCTCAAAAGAAAATAAGGAAAAAAACTTTGACAACAGATTTAGCTGGAGGATATCAAAATGACAACCTGTCTTATGTATAAATAGTCAATTTTATCAGACAGTTCAGTTTAGAAAACAGTGTAGAGTGAACAGTTGAGAAAACAGTTTTAGTTTCAATCACTCAATCTATGAATTCAATACGTCAATCAGTCTTGCAGTGTTAATAGCTTCATCGGAGCATATGATGAACTTCAAACCTTGTCCAAGCCACCCAAGTATCTACTGTTTTAATAATAATAGTGCCACAAAATAAATAACAGTCCTCAACCTTATTAAAAGAAGTAACCAGGATTGTCAGTCAACAGGAATCCTCTGCAGAAGTGTAAAACCAGCCAGCTGGTAATAAAACAATTCAAAAACACACTGGAAACACAGGAAGCAAGCAACTAAAATCTCTGTGCTCCAAAAACCTAGGTATTTAATAACTTTTTTATTACCATTTATAAATTCAAAGTAGTCATTGCCATCCATAAAGCCTCCAGAGTCAGTAGTAAAGGAATTCTATCGATGCATAAAGAACTATTGATGTGCTTGTTGGTTTGAATGCCTTATATTTAATATTTATCATTCTATTTAATACTTTGTAATTTAACGTTCTTAGATTATATTTTTATGTGTAATTAAAATGTGTGTGTGTGGTCATATATAAGTACCTTATATGTTTATGTTAATTAAAAATATCTAAAGTAGTTTAAACTTTAATAATTAATGTCTTTTAAAATTAATGCTTTATTTTGTCAGTCAATTCTTTTTGCCACTAGTTAAGGAATAACTTGTTATTGAATTAAAAAAACAGATTGAGCCACTTAAGGGATTTTTCGAGAGCTGGATTATGGGCCTACTGTCTGAACATGCTAGTTTTAGATTAGCTGGCACCCAGAGTTTACTCCAAAACAAATAAAGTGTTTGGATACTAGGGGTTTGAATCTAACATTCAGAATGGGCCACAGTCTGGAAATGTGATCATGTTATGCATTGCATAACTTGGTCTGACTGTGGGTGTTATGGATGGCCCTGCCATCAGTAGTATTTTCCATTCTCCTCAAATAGACTGGTTCATTCATGTATATTTATAATATAAGATTATAAATTTATTATAATTAAGGATCAAACCCAGATGAACCAAGCATGAAGAGTAAGTGAGATCCATGATGGATGTGAGTGTATGTAGGTTTAAAATATATAATCATAAAACTATTCATGTTGGTTGAATCTAAATGGAGAGAAAATTGCATTCTCCTGTATACAAAATTAATTTATCCTGTTCATTATTTGATTAATATCAGAGCAATATTGAAACAAAAATTACTACTCAGCTGCAATTACCAAAATAATAAAGTTACAAAATAGATTAGTTACATATGCAATTATGACTGAAAATATTTTGTGACATAATATAAACTCAAAAATCATCAAATAATATTTTTTACTACAAAAAAAAAACTTTCATTAAGACTTGTATTCTTAGCTCTGTCTTTACTTATAATGAAATAAACTCTATACTATAGAGTACAAGTAAAAGCTTATTGCCTGTTTGTAAAATAAACCTTTATTAATTTTACTACCTAAGATAAATATTAATATTATTAATTGTGATTAATAATATTTGATTTATGTTTAAAGTACAAAACTTTTATTTAAAAAAAAATTGTGAAACATTGAAATGCCTTTTGATAAAATACTGAGATAAAAATTGACATGTAGCAAATAGCAGGATGAATCAAAATGTGTATCATCTGTGTAAAAAAAAAATGTTTAGTATTTTATTGAAATCAAATAATTTTTTATTGTAAAGATAATTTGTATGAAGTAAAAAAGCTTAAGGTGAAAAATAAAATAATTACAAATTACAATAGTTTTTATTTTATTTTAAATTGTAATAAATTAATTATTTAGTAGAAGTCTGTGTGGAATGAAAAATACATTTTTATAAATTAATTATGATTGCAGTTTAAATAAGACACAATATTCAACAACTATTCTATATAATATGAACCTTTTGTGATGTTTAAAAAATATAAGATAACAAAGAGTGAAATAAGATATTAAAGAGATTATGTACTATTCTGTGAAAAATTTTGTTATTTACATTAATATAGTAAATTTAAATATAATGACATATATAATAATGATTCAAACAAATTTATTTAATACAGTATTCAAAATTAAATAATATATTCTTTACTGGAAGTACTTTCGATTGTTTCACTGACAATCTTTATCAACCATTAATACAAATATACAGAAAATAAAAACTTGCATTACCCATCATTCAATCCATTCAAATTTTCCACAATTCTATTGTTTTTATATTAGCTGATTGTCTATTCATTAAATCTTCTCTATTCCTAGATATCATTGTTGCCTCCTTATTTTTTTGTTTTTCATTACATCTTTCAATTTGAATAATTTTTACATCTCTATTATTAAATTTAAAACCATAATTACATGCTTTATTATGATCAAAAATAATTGATGAAGTATTCATATTTACTAAAGATATATTTTCTTTCAGTACACATTTATATAATGTCTTATGATCATTATAGCATTTTTGTAATATAAACATGTACATAAAAAAATATATCTTCAGTAAATATGAATATTCCATCAATTATTTTTGATCATAATAAAGTATATAATTATGGTTTTGAATTTAATAATAGAGATGTAAAAATTATTCAAATTGAAAGATGTAATGAAAAACGGAAAATTAAGGAGGGAATGATGATATTTAGGAATAGAGATGGTTTAATACATAGACAAACAGATAATATAAAAAAAAACAGAATTGTGGGAAATTTGAATGGATTGAATGATGAATAATGCAAGTTTTTATTTTCTGTATATTTGTATTAATGGTTGATAAAGATTGTCAGTGAAACAATCAAAATTACTTCTGGTAAAAAATATTATTTAATTTTGAATACTGTGTTAAATAAATTTGTTTGAATTACTATTATATGTTTTAAAAATACAGACATTTAATGGTTATATATATATATATATATATATATATATATATATATATATATATATATATATATATATATATATATAATGTACCGAGGTACATCGTTATCAAATATGTAGTTTTATTTAAAAGTAGTAATATTTCATAAATCTCACCTTTTAAAAATAAGTGGGAAAATAAAAATTAAAAGTTGAAGGAAAAGAAAATTAAAAACAAAAGAGTAGGGTAGGCGGGTACTGTTAAAGGAAAATGAATAATAAATGCTTTTAAAGAGGATAATTTTTTTTTTATTTTTGAAATAAAAATGATTTAATATTATTTTTGATTAGTTTGTAATAAAAAAGTAATAAAGAAAAAATTCATTTTGTTTTATAATAAAATAATTAAATGTGTGCGTTCTGTAAAAGTTTTGAACAAAAGAATAAAATAGCAGCCGATCAGAGCGAAGTAAAAGACAGTAATTTCATGAGATAACAAACGCTGGACATAACAAAACTTTGTCATTGTTAAGACAGTTAAAAATTTCAATATTCCATTATTATTTATGGCATTTAAAAAAAATATTTCAAAATATTTTTTAAAAATACAGAATTGAAAATTATATAAATTGTTATATCTATCAAAACGATGCATTGTTAAATTTACCCATTGCGAAAAACATCAGCAGATAGTTTGGAGGGAAAACCATGTTCAGATAAAGCCAATAAAGTAGCGGAGTGTTTATGCTGAAATTCCACGAAGGTTATAAAATATCATGAATTCAAGGAGGATTTACTGGAGGTTAGTGCTAACCGGTCATAGATAACATTTTTAGAAAATTGCATTGTGCTGTATGTACATCATTTCAGATTCGTAACTTTTGGTTTTAATATTCTATAATTCTTGATTTTTTTAAAAAGAAAACTGTGATAAATAAATAAATAAAACTTTAAACTTTACCAAGTAATATCTGGGAAATGCAAATGATATTGGCTTCTGTGTTTAACTTTATTCAAAGAAATTGTGTGCATGTATGTGTGAATTTTAATTTAGTATGTCATGTATATTTTAGTTATTATATTGTATTAAAACATTTATTTAAAATGAAAAGAGTGTGCATGTTTGGATTATAAAGCAAAACAACTGTTTTTTTTTTTTAAAGATATTTAAACTGTTGTTTAAATATTTATATTTATATTTGAATACACATATTTATGCTAAGATAATATTTTAATAAAGTAGGAATGGAAATATTAATTATTATTAAGAAATAGTTAAATTAAAACTTAAAGAATATGGATTTGTTTTGTTAAGGATGCCAAAGTTTAGCATAAGGTAAATCATCATTATTATTTAAAGTAGAATGTTTAAATTGGGCAGAGATTTCTTTTCTTTTAAAGCAGCTGCAATTCAATGAGCTAGCTGGGGTTTCAGGTACTGGATTCTTTACTGATCAGGTAAACATGTTAATTACTATGTGATTAACTGGCACCTAAATATTTACCTTAAAATAAATAAAGTATTTACTTGGACAGTATTTGTCTAGTAGCCAAGTGTTTATATTATTGGTAGCTTGCTGCCAATGATATTCTCCACTCCACCCGAGGATCAAACACCTTGAAAGATTGGGTAGTTTAGCAATGGAGAAAGAGTATTTTTATATTTCTATTTGTCATTATTATTTAAGATAAAGAAGGTGGGTGGTTCAATATATATATAGTTGGGCACCATTTGTAACAGGATGAGAGTATTAGAAGATTTCGGAAAGTAAATTTGAATGGGGTAATGAAAAAATTATCTATAAGTAAATATTTAAAGATAAAAGTGTATATATATTAGTAATATAATATTCTATAAGAGCATGAGATTATAGAATCTCTGAACATTGTGAGATCAGAAGAATCATATATCAACCAGAATTATCATTTAATAAAATAAGTACAAGTAAATCATATAAATCAACAGTCAACCTTGTGACTGGATTGGAAATGGGTCTTCTGTAAACCAGGCTAAGTACCAAGCCTTTTGCCAGCTTGGGAAATTATATAAACATGACTTGGATGCACCAGATTAGTGCCAATCCATTAAAATACACAACTAGAAAATCTAAAAAATAATGCTGGGACATTAAAACATGATGATCATCATCAATGCTCAGGCCACTTGTACTGACCAACTATAAACCTAAATTTTTAATAAGACTAAAGTAAAATAAAAAATAATAGTGCATGGGCTTTAAAGAGTATCCTCTTTTGCACCAACCAGAATGATGATTGATCATCTCTGGATGCCCAAAGCACTAAACATATCCCCATTTATCCGTGTCCGAAATCTAGCTCAGAGAACATGGGCTCTATTACTGTATGTGAACAAGAGATGATGGAATACAATTTTAACAATTAAATACAAGTTTATTGATAACAAAAAAATAAATGATTAAGGTCTTCTAAGGGTTCTGATTTTGAAAAGTACACAATGATACAGTCATCACTATGTAATTTATAAGATTACTACAAAATTCAAGTTTTCACATTAATTTACATAATTCCTATTCAAAATTTAAATTGTTACATTGATTTACAAAATTAAAATTTACAATCCAAGTTATTATTATGGTTTACATATATAGGCGCACAGACGCACAATTTATAATATACAATTAATCTATTTCAATTAACATTCAATAACAACAAAAAAATGATTAAAATTTACATGTGTTATAATTGACAATATAATTGACAACATACTGCACATATACATGTGTGTGCATGAAATAACCTATTTGACTTGCTACAAAATAATTATCAAAATCTTAAATTATATAAAAATACAATAAATGATTAAAGTTTCAAGTTTTAGTTAAATGGAATACATTTTACATAGTAGGTTTACTGAAACACATATTTATATAAGTTGCTTGTCATGCCATGTGTAAAAATAATATGTATAAAAAAAAATAAAACTCTTGTGGGGAGGAGGTGAACGTAAATGGTGCTTAGGAAAACGATAGTCAACATTTTTTTATTTGTATATAGTCTTTTTGTAAAATTACTAACCGGATGTTTTTGTAAATTTTCGTTAATTGTGTACCGTAATTACTAACCCTAAGTAATTTTTTTTTTTTAAGCAAGTTTACTGATATGTAATGGGCACATATGTACGTTAAGTTGTTTTTTTATTAGTAAACATGAAAAGAATAAAAGTTCGCAAATAAAAACTTATTTTTTAAGAATTAAAAATTGAAAATTAAAAAAAATCTATCTTAAACTTGTATATATATATATATATATAACCGCACAGATGAAAAAAAATTATTAAAGTAAAACTTTATTAAAAATAGAAAAGGTATTTTAAAAACAAAACTTAAAAAGATTTGGAGATAAAAATATATCTTTAAGTTTGAAAACAAATTAACTGGTGTTAATGAAAAATGGAAATGATTGTTTTAACCTTTTAACCGCTAATTTTATTATTGGTTGTATCAGATAAAAATCAAATCTTTTAATTGGCCAACTCACAAACTGAAGACAAAGCCTATTGTTAAAACATATTCGCCTATAATATTAAATTCAACTCAGATACGTTTATAAAAAGTATATTATTAATTTTTCAGGTTATGAAGAGAACGAAAGTTCTTTTAAAAATAAATTGCTATTTATTTATTCTAAAATATTCAATATCGGCAACATAAAAGCTATAATATAAACAAAAAGATCGACTTTTACATTATAGAAAAGTAAATATTTCTTTTTACTACATCTTCAATATTTTTACTAAAATCTTCAATATTTTTCGAAAATAATTTTGTTTTTTTATTATTCTCTCTGAAAATAATTTTTAATTTCCATAAATATAATTTTATAATAATTTAAATCGTATTCGAAATGAAAATCTCAGCGTTTTTCTTTATTTTCTTTGATCAGGCAGTTTCTTTGTTCTTTCCAGCCAATCAGAATGTCTTTTTCGGCTGAGAGCATGCTAAGAACCAATCACAAATAATGTTCCTTCTTTGTTTAGGTTTAAATGCGTTTTTTTTTATTTTTTACTTGTAAAATAAATCGGAAGATGGCACCATCTTACAGAACTTTTAAAAACGAATTCAATACGTATTTAACAAATATTGTCGTATAAAAACTAGCTGAGTTAGAGTGATGTCAGATGTCGACAAGGAGCCTCGTAAGAGGCGGGGAAAGAGTTAATTAGTTAAATGTAAACTAGCCTTGGGCATTTAAATGTATAAGCAATGGTCAGATAGGAGAGAATTTCATATTTGATCAAAATATATAGACATTCAGTAAATAATGATACCTTATGATGAGTATCTAAAATGTATTTATTCGGATGTCTTTTAAGTTATTGGTGAGTTTTTCTTTTCTATCTGACTGTTGCTTATACATTTAAATGCCCAAGCCTAGTTTACATTTAACTAATTAAAACAATCATTTCCATTTTTCAATAACACCATTTAATTTGTTTTCAAACTTAAAGATATATTTTTATCTCCAAATCTTTTTAAGTTTTTGTTTTTAAAATACCTTTTCTATTTTTAATAAAGTTTTATTTTAATAATTTTTTTTATCTGTGTGATTTTATATATATACGAGTTTAAGATAGATTTAATTTTCAATTTTTAATTCTTAAAAAAGAAGTTTTTATTTGCGAACTTTTATTCTTTTCATGTTTACTAATAAAAAAAACAATGTAACATACGTATGTTCCCATTACTATATATATATATATATATATATATATATATATATATATATATATATATATATATATATATATATATATATATATATATATATATATATATATATATATATATATATATATATATATATATATATATATATGTTCACATAAATGTATTATAAATTGTAGTTAATTTCTAAAACTAAAAATAAAACAAATAATTTAAAATAAAAATTGTTAATTATTAATATCATTTGTAAAAGATTAAATCATCTGTTTAAATATAAGAATTAGAATTGGAAATCAATCTTGAATCCAAAATAGTCTATATAAAAAATTTAGTTTCTTCAATTTGAATTAAAAATTAAATTTTCCCATTTTATTTAAAACACTATGATATCAATCTTTTGTATTTTTTGATTGATTAGTTATCATATTTAAATCACAGGATACATATTTAAAAATCAGGACATAAATTATTCATAATAATTTCTGTCACTTCTTTTGAATATTAAATATAGGTAGAAAAAATATAGAACAAAAATAATCAATTTATGCAGCATGTTTCAAATGTAATGTGTTGAGAGGCTAAATATTTTGCATTGAACCTCTAATTATAAAAATAAATATTATGCTTAGATCTTGAGAAATCATTAAAAAATACATTAGTAGTAAGAAAAAAAATTCAGTAAGGCAAACTTTAAAAAAAATTTTTCATTTTGTAAATACATGATGGACATTTATTTAATGTTAGTATTTGATCAAGATTGTGTTTATAATAGTTTTCAACTTTCATTTGGTAATTGACATTGTTGTGTTGGCAAGAAGTGCTAGTTACCTTCAGTTACATGTCTTGCAGTTTTGATATTTACTAAAAATTATTATGATTCATGAAATTAATAAAAAAAAATAAACCAATATCACAATTTACTGATTCATATTTGAAACTGCTCTTCTATTATTTTTAACAAGTATAGACCATACTTTAAAAGTCTGATAAAAACAACATTTCAACATAAAATATGCCACTTATAGTAAGTTTTAATAAGTAATTAGAGATGCCAGATATCAGTATACTTCTAAAATAACAATATGTAAGTTAGAATCATGTGATAGAGTCATATGATGTCTCTTTAAAGTAAGCAATGATTAATTTTTTCTAATTGGATAACATTAAATATTTGTTATTTTTGTAGATAGAATTAAAATTTTCAGAACAAACATTTTTGAAACATATGCATAAAGACATTTGACAAAAAATATGTATCTATATGTTTTAGAGAAAAATCACATATTATTGCAAATTTGTATAGTAAATCCTGAACTTATGTGTCAAAAGGTAAACAATGGTCAGAACTTGTACAGCAGATAAATAAATAGCTACTTGATTGGTTTGAACTTTATTATAGCTTGAATCCAAATAACCAAATTATAGTTTTTTATTTGAATTATATTTAAAAAAAAACTAATTACTGATGTATTAGCTATAGGTGACCAATCTCCAAATAATAAAAAAATGTCAATATATCATTATGAAAATATGCAGACTCATAGTGATAGAATTAAAAAATAGGCAGATCCTTATCATACTAACTGATATGAGTAGGGGAAGAGGTGAATATGCAATGTTGCTGATATTGATGCAATTTACTTCAATAATTTTATATTTATTTGAATTTTGTTTTATTAACAATCATACAAACTTAATTTAACCATTGTGTTTTGCAGAAAGTACATAGTTAATGTTTTACAATGGAAGGATGGATACAAATGTTTGGTAATTTATAATTACTAGGGAAGCTCAGTTCACCCTAAAATAGAATATATTTATATAAGGCTATAACATCAGTACATGCGCCTTGTGAGGAAAAAAGGAAAAAATAATAAACTGGGTAAACTTTATCATAACAATAATAAAGGTATTTATTATTTAAATAAAGAATAACCAACATACAGTAATTCATTTTAAAAATGATACTCATAAAATGTTAAAAATAAATTTAATTTGCCATTGCAAAATAATATTATTTGTGTTTTCATACTGTAATGCTAAGAGAATATTAGGGACAATAAATAATAATTTTAACCATCTGATCTTTCAAATCTGGCCACACATTAGTATCTCAAATGTAATAGAATAAAAGATACATAAACGGCTAGAAATTCAATTTTCAAATAAATGATAAGTTGCAGAGGTTTATACATATAGAAAATAATAAGAGAAACATACTTAATTATCATTGGCTAGATAAAAATGATGATAAATGTAACTGAAGAGCAAATGGAGTTAAATAATCGCAGCAGTCAATTCATGGCAAGATACCCGTAATAGTAGAAAATAAAAATAAAATAAACATTAAAATAAGTAAATTAGAGTGAGTGTACATTTATAAGATTAAATTACTTTCAAGCAATTCAGTGAGCATAGACTGGATAATTGATGATGATCGATACCATTGAAGTTTTTGTACTTATTATCTAATCTTACTACATTTTATTATGAATGAATAAAAATATGCTGTTGTAAAGTATATTCTACTTATATCATTACATGATGTATTTAAAAGTTAGCCTCAGAATAATATGATGATGATAACTTGAACTTATTATTAATGATAATGTATAATTTTGATTAAAGTACTATAACTATCTCATATTTAATTTATCTGAACATGATTCTGACGATTATTTTATACAATACTATAAACAAATATAGAAATTAATATCTGATTATTGCATATACCTACTACTATTATATACTTTAAAAAGTGAATAAAATTGAAAATGAAGATTCATTAAAGCTTGAACTCAACAAACAGATAATTAAATGAAATAGTGTTTGAATATATATAAATAAGCATGTTCTAAATTACTTCAATAATAAATCCATAGTAATAATTTTAAAATTAAAATGCATTTATCAAATTCTAAATATATTCCCTAATTCTTCATTAACCTTTTTCAATCATATATATATATATATATATATATATATATATATATATATATATATATATATATATATATATATATATATATATATATATATATATATATATATATATATATATATTAAAATCAGACAACACTTAGACAATCCTGATATCAAAGCAACCTTCTTTTAACAATTAAAATAAAACATATATAATATTAAATGTTAATTGGTTTTAGAAAATGTCAAATATTATTTAAACTTCCCAAATACATTCAACTGTTAGTAATAGTATGCAGAGGGGTGTATAAAATATTTTGAGTGGTATTATTCTTCTCTCTTTTTCAAACATTGCTTGCGTTATCAATAACACTACTAGCAAGGAAATATAATTGGTGACTTTTAGATTCATGCATACTGAATCTAAAGCAACACACTAACAACTAGAATATTCTACTTAAGGCACCAATCATTAGCAATTTCATAAACTTATGTATGAAGGCACTACTGATTTGTCCAACTTTTTCTTGAGGACAAGGTTTATGATTGGTTTTCAAACATTATGAATTTTCATAAACAACAGGCCAATACAAAAAATTGGCAAAAATTTGATATTGAGCACAGAAATAAAGTTACAACCATTTCTTACAAAGTATCATATGTACTTAAGTAGTTATGAAAAAAGAAAATTAATATCATATTTCAGCAAAATTTGTCATCTTTATAGTATACCTAAAATTTATGTATAAATATCTATTATAACGATTGAAATAAAAGTGAAGATCGAATCTAACCGCAAAACGATATCTGCAACTACCAGGGCGCCATCTAGGCATTTAAACCTAGAAAAATTTATAGAGTAGGCAGATACGCGCTGTTAAGATTCCACTTTATTTAAATATTCTGATCGTTAGCCCAAGTCACTAGCTCAGTGGAGACGCAGAGATAAAAATCTATATCTTAATTTATCAAAGAGTAAAAGCCACTGCCAGAAATTAACATATAAAAATATTTATTTACGCACATATAAAATAATATTTAAATTTTGAGGAATAAGTTTAACATTTTAGATTTTTATATTAACTTTTAATTTTACATTTAACTAAGTTTCAATGAGTTTAATTATTATTTAGATAGTCAAGTATGAATAGACTACACAGATCTGCATTTGAAAAGAAAATATTATTCCCTGATTTAACCTTAGGCAACAAATTTCGCAACCAAATTGGCGCCAATCCATCTGATACATTCATGTATTCAATGTAGCATGATACGTCAACACAAAATACTATATTGTCAGGAATGTACATCTGAACAATAAGTAGAAATAAAGAAGACATTGACTCTCCACCAACAGGAATGTGACATCTGTTGGCAAGTAGAACAATAAACAAAAAAAACTCCATAGGAATGGACTGCGGTCTTCTGCCGGCTTACAAACCCATCCATAGGCAAACAGAGGGTGTGTGGCATATATCTATAATCCTGCCCATAGTGGACCTCATACTACATCTACTAATTACACAAATATATCCAATCCATTGAACCAATTCAACTACAAAATGAATAACCTAAGATTACCCTCCCTTAATACAACTTTACAAAACTATATAGCCATTCACGCCCGACTTAATTTTAACATTTAAATACGTTCGCACAGATTTGTTTAAAAATGTTGGTTATAGATCAATTACATAGATTCCACAGTCAAAAACATTTCAAAATAAACATAAATGATCAAAATACAAAATTATTGATACCGACAATCGCAGAGAGAAACTTATAAGTAACCCAATAGTATTCACCATAAGATACTTGCGTTGTCACCAATAACTTAAAAGACATCCGAATAAATACATTTTAGATACTCACCATAAGGTATCATTATTTATCGAATGTCTATATATTTTGATCAAATATGAGAACCAAAATATAATTAACCGCAAACGAATCCATGCAAGCATCTATAAACAACTTAAATTTCATACATTTAAATAATCTTTACAATAAGGAAAAAAAAATGGAAATGATGTTTATCAATCAGAAAACATATAAAATTAAACATTATTAATTTGATTTAAAAACTTACAAAAGTCAGATAAGAGTCCGTTTTTAACATTTAAGTTGACTTGTTTATCGATTTATAAAACGTGACGAAAGTTCTTAATTGATTTTAATAATTTTTCATTTCATATAGCTTATGGTAGGAGTCCAGGCCTCTGCTTTCAATTCCCATGATGCCTCCATTGGAAGGTAATGTTCTGGAGAAGGCAATAGCTGGTTCAAGGTATCACAGTCATTTCATTTTTTTTTATAGAGAGTGTGGTATGTGCGTCATACCACATCTCTCAAACACACAACGCTGGAACTGTCCGAAAAAAAACTGTATTTCCCTTTTTATATTATCCACAAGGATTCAATGAACAAAACGTCACTAGTCTATCACTTTCGTTAGGGTCCAAGCCAAGGCCTAGTGCTTCCATTGGTCAAGATAATTTCTCTTTCTTCTCTTATCTACCTTTTCATCTGACTTTTTAATTAAACAGCTTTTAGATAATTAATAAACAATCATTTCTATTTATAGATTACAGGAATTAATTAATACCTGTTTTTATTTTAACTTACGTTATTTTTTTTATTAAAATAATTTTATATTTCAATCTTGTATTTTTTTATTAAAAAAAATACATTCAAATACTTTTTTTTTGTTGTTTATGAAAAAATATTTTTAAAGTTTAGCATCTGTGCGAATGTATATACGTATAACAAACATTTTTAATTTTAGCATTTAGTTTTTTACTCTTATTTGCAAACTTTTAAGTTTTTATTTTAAATTAATGTAACGACATATTTATGTATTGTTACATATCAGTAAACTTCCTCAAAAAACAAAAACATTAAAAAAAAAAAGAATTTACTTAGTGTTAGTAATTACGTTACACAAATTGATTATATATGAAAATTTCAAAAGGACAAAACTTTTTTTTTTACAAGACAAAACTAATTATACACAAATATAATGATTAAAAAAAATGTTGACTGTTGATTCCCTATTACCAGCTAAATTTCTGCCCCCTCCCTTCCAAGTTTCTTTTCTTCAACTTTTAAGTATTATTTAGGCAAGTTAAACGATTAGATTTTAAACAAGACTTTTTTTAAAAAAAAAAAATTATGATTTATATTTATTAATTACGTTTTATTTATTACTTTTTATTCCTCGTATTTCTCTCTACATATGCGCAATTTTTCTTACTGTCAGCACTTTTTAAACAAAACTTCAAACTGCAACTCCATGTCAATACAACAAATATATTTATACAATTTCAGCAAAAAATTTACGGGCATGATTCACTTTTAAAATTCTCAGGGTCAATCTCTGAGGTAAGGCCACACTTGGGACGCCAATTATAACGATCGAAATGAAAGTGAAGATCGAATCTAACCGCAAAACGATATCTGCAACTACCAGGGCGCCATCTAGGCATTTAAACCTAGAAAAATTTATAGAGTAGGCAGATACGCGCTGTTAAGATTCCACTTTATTTAAATATTCTGATCGTTAGCCCAAGTCACTAGCTCAGTGGAGACGCAGAGATAAAAATATATATCTTAATTTATCAAAGAGTAAAAGCCACTGCCAGAAATTAACATATAAAAATATTTATTTACGCACATATAAAATAATATTTAAATTTTGAGGAATAACTTTAACATTTTAGATTTTTATATTAACTTTTAATTTTACATTTAACTAAGTTTCAATGAGTTTAATTAATATTTAGATAGTCAAGTATGAATAGACTACACAGATCTGCATTTGAAAAGAAAATATTCTTCCCTGATTTAACCTTAGGCAACAAATTTCGCAACCAAATTGGCGCCAATCCATCTGATACATTCATGTATTCAATGTAGCATGATACGACAACACAAAATACTACATTGTCAGGAATGTACATCTGAACAATAAGTAGAAATAGAGAAGACATTGACTCTCCACCCACAGGAATGTGACATCTGTTGGCAAGTAGAACAATAAACAAAAAAAACTCCATAGGAATGGACTGCGGTCTTCTGCCGACTTACAAACCCATCCATAGGCAAACAGAGGGTGTGTGGCGTATATCTATAATCCTGCCCGTAGCGGACCTCATACTACATCTACCATTACACAAATATATTCAATCCATTGAACCAATTCAACTACGAAATGAATAACCTAAGATTACCCTCCCTTAATACAACTTTACAAAACTATATAGCCATTCACGCCCGACTTAATTTTAACATTTAAATACGTTCGCACAGATTTGTTTAAAAATGTTGGTTATAGATCGATTACATAGATTCCACGGTCAAAAACATTTCAAAATAAACATAAACGATCAAAATACAAAATTATTGATACCGACAATTGCAGAGGGAAACTTATAAGTAACCCAATAGTATTCACCATAAGATACTTGCGTTGTCACCAATAACTTAAAAGACATCCGAATAAATACATTTTAGATACTCACCATAAGGTATCATTATTTATCGAATGTCTATATATTTTGATCAAATATGAGAACCAAAATATAATTAACCGCAAACGAATCCATGCAAGCGTCTATAAACAACTTAAATTTCATACATTTAAATAATCTTTACAATAAGGAAAAAAAAAATGGAAATGATGTTTATCAATCGGAAAACATATAAAATTAAACATTATTAATTTGATTTAAAAACTTACAAAAGTCAGATAAGAGTCCGTTTTTAACATTTAAGTTGACTTGTTTATCGATTTATAAAACTTGACGAAAGTTCTTAATTGATTTTAATAATTTTTCATTTCATATAGCTTATGGTAGGAGTCCAGGCCTCTGCTTTCAATTCCCATGATGCCTCCATTGGAAGGTAATGTTCTGGAGATGGCAATAGCTGGTTCAAGGTATCACAGTCTTTTCATTTTTTTTTTATAGAGAGTGTGGTATGTGCGTCATACCACATCTCTCAAACACACAACGCTGGAACTGTCCGAAAAAAACTGTATTTCCCTTTTTATATTATCCACAAGGATTCAATGAACAAAACGTCACTAGTCTATCACTTTCGTTAGGGTCCAAGCCAAGGCCTAGTGCTTCCATTGGTCAAGCTAATTTCTCTTTCTTCTCTTATCTACCTTTTCATCTGACTTTTTAATTAAACAGCTTTTAGATAATTAATAAACAATCATTTCCATTTATAGATTACAGGAATTAATTAATACCTGTTTTTATTTTAACTTACGTTATTTTTTTTATTAAAATAATTTTATATTTCAATCTTGTATTTTTTTATTAAAAAAAATACGTTCAAATACTTTTTTTTTTGTTGTTTATGAAAAAATATTTTTAAAGTTTAGCATCTGTGCGAATGTATATACGTATAACAAACATTTTTAATTTTAGCATTTAGTTTTTTACTCTTATTTGCGAACTTTTAAGTTTTTATTTTAAATTAATGTAACGACATATTTATGTATCGTTACACTATTGTTAGTCATAGAAATTCACCTTGCCAAAACTTGTCAATATTTTTTCTCAAAGTTTTTAGTCTTTGGAATACAAGCTGCACTTCTTTTGCTAGTGATTCTAAGCACTTTGTAGAATTAGTCAAAATATAAAAATTGAAAGAAATGACATATTGATAAATTTTTATGTGGTAATATTATTCACAAATGTGCCATATATATATAAAAAATTCTCTACTGTAATTGAAAAGATTAAATGGTGCTAATAGTTTACACAACAATAAAAATTTTTCTTACTGATGGTACAATGGAAGTATTAATAATTTCCATAACAATGACATTCAGTACTTAATGAAATTTTTGCAAAAAAATTAAAAGATGTCTATGCGTTCACCACTATCACTCCTGATTAACAATATTTTTTAAAAAAAAAACTCAAATTACAACCATAAATACTACTGCATGTCCAACTAAAATTATTTTCACTGTGTTGATAATCCATTTTTGTGGCCACATAGTAAAGCATTATTACAAATACACTGGACACATGTCGATAAGATACCTCATTCAAACAAATCCACAGTATAATTATATCAAGGACAAAAATTTGCATTCTTAAATATATTTATATAAAAAATCCATCTTGACAAAATCAACACTACAAATTATGGGAACACCAGACATACAAGAGAATATTTAGCATATATATCCAATAACACTAGAAGCACAAAACATGAAATTTTATAATTACTATGAGGCAAAGCAAAAGTAGTTTGTTCAGAAAGCATGAATTGTAAACAGAAAAATCTACATAAAATCAGCTATCATAAAGAAAATGTTAATTAGACAAGAAAAAGAAACACACAAATAATCAATTATTTGTACTATAGTTTAACTAATCATACCAGGAATAGCAAACAAACTATAAGAAAATCTGGAATCAATATAATATCAAGACAGCTTTTGAAGGCTATATCATACTTCAAAGGATTCTAATATTTACAAAGCCAAATTTAAAATGCTAAAAAGAAACAAAAATGGCAACTATAAAATACCATGCAAATGTGAAAGGATATATAATTGTGAGACAGTTATTGACCCATTGAAAAGCAATTGAAAGAATACAAACTGATGGTTAGAAAAGAGGAAACAGATGTGTCTAAAGTAGTAGACTATGTATGTATTTATAAACATTTGTTCAATTTTGGAAAATTGGATAGAGAGAAAAAAGTCCAAAGAAAAAAATTCATAGATGATGAATAGTAAATAACTCTGTAAGACAATACACATTATCTGGAAATGACTAATTAACTTTGCTCTTAGAAGAATGTGAAGAATTCAGACAGAACATAACATAAATCAGTTCAGATGCAACATAACATAAGACCAGTATATAAAATTTCTAGTGACTTGCTTTCGATAGAATAGGTCAATTGACTAGAGCATTATCTTAAAATTCAATATTTTAAAATATAACAGTCCAGGTTCAACTCTTATGATAGTACTGCCACTGGTCATCCAAGAAATACCTGAAAAAGACAGAAAAATAATACCACTCAAAATGTTATGCATATATTAACAAGTGTCCTATTACTAATTATTGAATGTAATTGAAAAAATTACATAAAGTTTAAAAATGCTTCTAATGAGATTCAATATTTAAGGTTAAATGCTGGAAATAATTCAACTTATAAGTACAATTAGACATAAATATACAAACACAAGAACAATCGCCTAATTAATAAATACATTTTAAAGTGTCTAATATTTGGAAGATATTTTGAGAAAGATAATTATGAGATTGTATAACCGACTCCTGCTACAATGACATATAAAAAATGAAAGAGGTTAAATAATTTCCAGGAAAGATTAATAGAAAATAAAATATGGATCAAATATTTGAATATATTGAGAGACTTTTAATCTATATTGGACCTTAACGAGTAAAAAAGATGATGATGCTCATGATGACATATATACATAACGTATATATATATACTTTTTATATATTTATTAAAATTACATTTAGATACAGAAGTTTCACAATTTGATTTCAGTTACAGAAAAAGAAATATTTTCAGATTCATTTATATTTTTTTACAAAAAAACATAAAATCATTAGTAAATGTTTTCCAATAAAGAGTATGTTATTATAGATTTAAATTTTGGAATGCTTTTTTTGTGTTCAACTTTTTATTTCCATTTTTTTTTTTTTTTTTTTGCGTATTAACAATAACAAAAAATATATAACTTTTTCAAGCAACATTTGTCTATTCTTAAAATAAATAATCATTCATGTCATTAAAATACCCTCCCCCCTTAGTTTATTGTTTAAGACTGTCATGTTCCGATTTACGAAAATATAAACTTTTTTTTTAAAAGATGAAACAACGTATACCTTTTATATATATTAAATTTATTAATTATTTTTTCTATACTTTTATATAAATCATAACATTGAATACAATAAATCTTAGCTTTTGACACATTATGGACGTTTTTATTTTTTATAAAAATTAGACATGTACAAAGGTTAATCTCCTCTTTTTAAAAGGTATATATATATTTTAAAAAACAAAAAAAAAAATGTATTTTACTCGAGTTGGTAAAAAAAGAGGAAGAGAAAAATAAAATCTGAAGATATTAATCATTCTATGAAGAATGAGAAAATTCATTTTGATGTACTTCTAATATTACATAACATCTTACAAGCGGAAATTAATTTTACTTAAAAAATTAATAAACATTCAAGTATCATAATTACTTCTTACTTTTTAATTAATAACATAAATACTTAAAAATCAAAATATTTTCATTTTATAAATTCAAGCAAGTGAATTAAAATATGAAAATTAATTGAAATTAAAAGTCACTTTAAATTGAAATAAAAGTAAAAAAGCTAAACACAAACAATAATTCAATGCAGTAAGATTATGATCCTTCTTCACCAAAAACAAATATTTGCTTTTAGAGTCAATAAAACACAATATTAATCTGATTGATTAGGATTAACTTGGAATGTTAGTCTTTAGTTAGTATAGCTAGGTACCCATCTACTGACTAAAACAGAAATCCTACCTGAAATGCTAGGAACTGACTATCTGAAATAAATATCTTATTCCTACTAGTGACTTAAAAAAATGTGTGTTTTAACCAGCTTAACTTAAAATACAAAATCTTAAATCTGGAAGAATTTATGATTACTATGTTACATGGTCATAAATAAATAGCTTTTCTACAGACAATGTATAAAATATCCATTGATTTATAATTAGGAATATAACTGTTAATAAATAGACGCCAAGTGGTATGTTAATTTGAGTAGACCAGGAAAGTGTTGATGTAATAATAATAAAAAAAAAACCCCGAAGGAAAATGATTGTAATATGATACAGTTTTGCCATTGATAGTAAAGAAATCACAATTCTACAGTTTGTTAATTTTGTTTTAAAATACTTTTATTGAGTTTGGAAAAACTGTTTGTTCGTTTAAGTTTTGATCTTTTTCATGTTAGAATGTAATTATAAAATCAAGATTTAATATATTTAAATTCAATAGAATTGCTTGAAAATTGATATATAATTTAGTTATATACCTAATCGATTTGAAATTTGATAAATATGGAAAAAAAGGAAAGGAAAATATAAAAAACTTTCAATAAATCCACTTATCATCACTAACAATTATTTTTAAATTTCTATTTGATTTAAATAATGATTGTATGAGGACATTAATTTTTTTAAATTAAATAACATTTTAGTTTACTTGGGATAATTACTTAGAGAAATAAAAAGCAGTTTTAAGAAATAGCATACAATAAATATATATTTTGTTTAGAAGTATGTTTCAATTTAATGATTTAATTAAAACTCAAATTAAAATTTAAAATTAATATTTATTATGTTTAATAAAAACATAATTTACATGAATAGTTTTCAGCAGGAAGCATCCAGAAATTTAGTTTCATAAAAAGTTAGAGTAATTACTATAAAAAATAGAGAGTAGTGAGTGGATAAAATTTCATACATTTTGATGTCAAATTTTTGAGCTTAAAAATAAAATAAATGAAACAAAAATTTTCACTTAACAAAGGCAAAAATGCAGTTGCAATACTCAGTAAGGAAATAAACATGTCATGTCATTTAAAAAAGGTTTTCTGAAATCTCTTGAATAAAGAAAATTTCTAAAATGCTGCCTTCTTAAACATATAAAATGTTATAAACAATTAAGAATGCACCTGAATTCCTTTCCATTCTTTAACATTATCAGGTGATTTTTTTGGAACTTCTGAATAAAAACAAATAAACAAAATATTTCACTTTATAGAGGCAGAAAGACAGCTGAAATAATTAGTAAGTAATAAAGATCTACTTTAAATCTGAAAAAAAAAAATCAGAATGTAAAGAATTAACATATAGTATAAACAATGTATTTGCATAAATAGTTACTTGCAACAGCCACAACAGTAAATAAAAAATAAACTCTTAAAAATTTAAGAATAATGTACAGATGTAAGCATTCTATATTACGTATCTTTTTCTACTTTGACACGTATCTATATAAATTCAGTGGAATACAAAAAAAAGATACTCCACAAATATAACTAATAAAAATTATTATTATAATTTCATTAAGTGATTTGTGTTAAAGATGTGAGGGCTACACATTTTACATTTATCAAATAACCTGTACTAATTTGCTATCTATCTATCTATTTATCTATCTATCTATCTATCTATCTATCTATCTATCTATCTATCTATCTATCTATCTATCTATCTATCTATCTATCTATCTATCTATCTATCTATCTATCTATCTATCTATCTATCTATCTATCTATCTATCTATCTATCTGTCTGTCTGTCTGTCTGTCCGTCCGTCCATCCATCCATCCATCCATCCATCCATCCATCCATCCATCTATCTATCTATCTATCTATCTATCTATCTATCTATCTATCTATCTATCTATCTATCTATCTATCTATCTATCTATCTATCTATCTATCTATCTATCTATCTATCTATCTATCTATCTATCTATCTATCTATCTATCTATCTATCTATCTATCCATCCTTCCATCCATCCATCCATAATATTATTTCTTGGAGTTTCTATGTAGTAAAAATATAATAAGAGAAAGCAGACATTTCAGTAGAGTAACAAGTACTTTCCTCAGAGCTTCTTCCATAAGTATATATATATATATATATATATATACAGTATATATATATATACAGTAATTAAATTTAAAAAAAAAAAACAAAAAATATAAACTTCACTTAGGAGTGCTTTCGGCTATCCTCATAGTATTTATTAACTAAGACTTTGAAAGGTCAACTTTCCCATAATCCTGTGATATTAATGCTTTCTGCCTGCCTATTGATTAAGTCTTGTTTGTATTTATATATGAAAATATCTTCCTTGATTTTTCTTTTATTATTATTTCTTTCAGTTTGCAATATTTGTACATTATTATCATTGAAATCAAAACCATATATACATAATTTATTATGGTCATAAAAGTGACAGCTGATAAATTAATATTATGTTTAGAATTTTGTTTCATATTTTGAACCCTTTTAGTAACAACAAGTGCTTTTTAATAATAACAAGATCATAAAAAATGGAAGCTAATAAATTATCATTATGTTTAGAATTTTGTTTCATATTTTGAACCCTTTTAATAACAACAAATGCTTTTTAATAATAACAAGCATGTGTTACTTTCAAAATTCAATTTATTTGCACATATATTTAGGTCTAGTACAGTTAAATCATTCAATTATCATCAACCTGATCTCAAAGCATGAGGTTATAGTACATCAAAGAGATATTTTTAAGATTTCTGGCAATTTCAATTGTAAACTGCATCAATAAAAAATTTAAATTCTGGAGCAGACTCTTGGGATGTAGCAGCTGGGACCATCATAAGCATCATTAAAGAGTTATCTTGCCCCAGGTCTGATCTGCCAACCCTCATTGACACTTGCATATATCTTCCTTTTTTAATTTGTGAAGGATGCTTAAGAATAGTTCATCAACTGAGCAATCTGATCCATTGTTAAAAATGACTTTGCATCTGATGGACCAGATTGAAAAGTTTATCATTGTGGTGAGCCTGATCTGTCCTGAATTTCTTTTTCAAAAGCATGTTTTAGTGATATACTAGCAGAATCTGATTTGTTGAATCTTTTCAATGTAACATTCCATAGATCTTTCCATACTCCACACTGATTGAAAATATGAGCCATGGATTCATCTGATCTGAAGCCTACAAGGCAGATGGGGTTAAATGTTATATCTCATTTCATAACAGAGAAAGTCTGCCATAGGGAGAGCCCCAAGATTGACCTTCAGGAGAAAATTGACAAACTTGGGGCTGAGCTTAAGCAGTTTAGTCATCTTTGTAAGACATAATATTCTAATAGAGAGAAGATTACTCATTTCGAGTTGCCTTCATAAAACAGTTGAAAAGCTTGTCAATAAACAGTTTATTTAGGTATAGCATACTGGATGTACTGATGTTATCAATATCCAAAGTTACTTGTTGTTCAATCCAAAGTTTGCACCATTTTGGAGGGTCTCAGTATGTAGAGATCACCTTCTGCATTGGAAAGAGAACACCTTGAGCGAGAAGCCCAAGGTCATTTAGTATTTTTGGCTTTTGAAGTAAATTCAAGCTGATGAAAGGGGCCTTACCCCCAACACATCTTCCTGCATAGTGTTTCAATTTTTTTATGAATGTTTGTGTCAGAGAGAAGCCAGTCAAGTAGAAGATTTTAGGCAATACTACAGAGTTTAAGAGGGCAACTTATCCCAACAGCAAAACAAATATTATGGATATCATAGTAATTAAATCTTGAACTTTGTTGAACAGGGAGCTCTCAAGGACTGTCCTCATGAGGGATTGGGGGAGGCAAGATGAAACCCCAGAAATTTTTGGGGAGGGGACTCAAACCTGCTGGAGATCTATTTACCAATATGAATCGAACACACAGCCAATTTACCATTGTTGCCTCTGAGACTGAATTCATCCTCAAATTGATCCAGTAAGTTCTCAAGCTTTGCCAACTCATTTTGGGATGAAAGAAACACCATCATATCATTCATATAGGATATTGTAACAGTCAGAATTGTCTATCTCACTAACACACTGCAGAATTCAAATCCCAGACACGAAACTGAACATTCTAGGAGGGGTTGCCTTAAGTTCGAATCTAAAGTTCAAATTTCACAGCACCATCTATGTGATAACACATCTGATGCCACTACTAGTATAATCTTTGACTGGTACCTGGTGGTCAGGGAGAAACAAAAGACTCTATACTAAAAGAAGCTTGGGTGGCTAATTAACGTCTATGGATTTACAAAAGAAATGCAGAATATATATATATATATATATATATATATATATATATATATATATATATATATATATATATATATATATATATATATATATATATGGAGAGAGAGAGAGAGAGGGAGGAAGAGAGAGAGACAGTGATAGGAATCAAATAAAATAAAAGATCAAATTTAGTTTTAAATAATTTTGCAAAATTTATTTATATAAATTATATATATAACACCACTGTCTGCTTATATGAGACAGGGATGGGTATTAAATAATTGTTGGCATTATATTCCAATAAATGACAAAAAGTTTTTAAAGCAAAGTGATATATTCTATTCCTTGGGCTAATAGCATTACGATAATGTGCTTGATGAGATAGGAACATGTGCAAGGAGCTTTGAGCAATTATACAAGTCTAAGAAAATATTTGAAAATTATGTGTTTTAAAATATTTATTGATTTCGAGAATAGCATAGACAAAAGCTTACTAAGCAACAAAGTGGGAATGTGATCGAAGCATTTATTTGAGAATAATAATAATAGAATTGCATTGGGAGGTCAATATTGCTGATAATGAATTTATTAAAGTTGGAGGGTGTGACACATTTAAGTCACGGATGCTTTGTATAATAAATATAAAATAAAACGATAATGGAATATTTGGAATGATTACGGAGGGCATCTTGCCGCTAACCCATAGAAAAGTATTTTATAAACAGCCGAAACTTAGTGACTGTATGATGATTTCATTTAATTCCCAGGTGCATCATTTGGGGACACACTCTACCTAGAAACCACAAGCGAAAAGATCGGACTTGGCCGTGTAAAGAATCCTTGGAAAAGTAAAACAAAGCGGTTTCAACACCAATTCATGTACCAGCAATACGAGACTACTGTATATAAGAAATACTAAATGGGTTTTACTTGGATTGAGAAATGCCCAATAAAATTTTCAGAAATTCATTTAAAAGGGTCCGCACATTCTCGATATCAATGATGAACTTTGTAATTAAAGTAGAACACGGTAATTAAAATAGGAAAATGCATGCTTGCGGGTTTAAAAAGTAAGTATAGATTTATATACACAATCATGCATTAGGGGAGACATTTAATCATTGACCTCGCACATACTCTCATATTAGTTTAAAATCAATGAAATGTAGATTTTAACCTATGTGATTATATTATATATTAAAGAAAATAATCGCCCTTGAACGAGTGATTGGAAATTATAATAAAATTGAAAAATTATTTAGAAAATTTAAAATATGCCTTCATAGCACCATCTTATTTTCATCAAAGGGAATAATTCACTCAGTCAAAGTTGATTCTGACACATTATCATAATAAAATAACAGATAGCTTAATCAATAGAAAATATTAACCCAAGGATAGAGAGCAAAATGTTGAGTATATTTAAATACGTTAAAGAAATACATAATTAAGTTATGTGAAATATAAAAAAAAACAAGTTTAAATAGCTATAGCATGTTAGTTATCACAAGAGCTCTTGGGTTAATTTAGGATTACCTCTGGAGAAGCATTTTAGGTAGATTGATGGTCGGCAGGTTTTTATATAATTTAACAGCAAAATCTGAAAATGTTCATATTTTTGGCAGCGGTAGCAGTTCCGGGATTCCTTATGTGATAGCTTCCGATGGTCTGGAGCAGTGGCTGGCTATTCCGAGGGGACATAGACATCTTGAGGCCTCTAATCTGTCATGTCAAGGTTAGCAAATTATTAGAATAGAACTCAGAATGATTTCTCTTAGAAACATTAGAATGGAGAAAAAAGAAAACCCTCCTTTTTATAGTAGAAATTAACAATAGAACTGTCCTGGAGCATTACAAAAATATATCGGACTTATCAGCTGTAATTAAATCTATCCGAATGTCTAAAGGAATTCAACATTAATTAATTTCTTTTGTTAATTTCCCTGTCAACATTCGAATTACAAAGTAGATTTAATTAAAAAATTACTTTTATTAATTAAAGAAAACCTTATGTGCACATCTGCTGTTTTTAGATAAACTTATATTAAACTATTGTCCCTCATTTAACAGAAATATTTGGTATGACTTTTATTAAATTAAATGAAAATTATTTTACTTTTAAATTGAATATTTGAATCTATTTACTAAATGAATATTTACTAAATGAGTTTTATTTTAAATCAAAATATATTACGATGGCAATATATTTGTAAACAGATTCAAACAAAATAACTTTAACAATTTATAATTTTGATATGTTTTAAAATGCATATCATAGTGTGTGCGCAATTACGACTTATATAACCAACTTTTTAATAAATCAAAATTATGTGAACATATACATAATCTTTTATTTATTTGGGAATGAGTTATATATATATACAAGCATTGTACTCGTGGTTTAAAATTAGGCAGGATTTTTGGTATATAAGCATATTGCAGACACACTACGATAGATTGGGGTTTAAACTAAGGTATGAGTGTAGGAAATAGGTGAGAAAAGGTGAAACGAAGATCTGCAAAGCAGACCTTACTGTTTCACATTCCCTTAGTGACGGAACAAAAAAAATTGTTAAAAAAAAGATCTTACAACAGGTGTCCACCTATGAAGCCTACATAAAAAAAATTTACAAGATAACCCATAATGTACAGGATATAAATATAATGAAGAAACGAAACTGAATTATATTACCAGATCATATTAATAAATCTACCATCTAGCGAACATTTTCTATTATCTCCCCCCTTTCAACAAAATTTTATTTAAAAAAATCTAATAGTTTAACACTGTTTATATCCGATTTCCTTTCTCATTTATCCTGTGACATGTCCATTTTTTTGTTGTTGTTTTATAAAAACTACTATAATCCTGGATCTGATGGGTGATATACAATGGGTTTTAGACTCCTAGCATTATAAGTCTCTCTTATAGTCCCATTATTCTCCAGTAAATATGCATTTGGGCCGCTTACCGGTTTTATATAACATATGGCCCTTGATAACAGTGGAAAAAACTTCTTGTATTTACACTGGTCCCGGCTACTGGGCTTTGGAGTTCTGACCCATAAATGATCCCCAACTTGAACTTGGTAGGACTTTATTTCCTTTAATTGTTTTTTCTGCCCAGGCTTTCAGACGATGATGAACTGCTCGCCGGTCCTTTTCTCTGTCAACTTCTTGATCATCCTTGGGCAGGGGTATTTTAATTAATGGTTGCTCTGGCTTACCAAAATAAAGATGCATTGGTGTTAGCCCTGTAGCCTCATTATTGGTGCCATTAATATACTGAAAAATTTCTTCAGTTCGGTTGACCCAGCCCCGGTGGTTATCGTAGATGTACATCCAAAACAGCCGGTTAATTTCCCACATGACCCTCTCACAGTAGTTGGATTGGGGGTTTCTAATGGATGTCATCACATGCCTGAGACCTTGCCTCTTTATCCAGGTCTTCCATTCTCGTAAAGTGAAAGCCGAGCCGTGATCTGAGACTATTGCTTCGGGATTGCCGATGGTCACAAATTTCTTGCACTGTAACACCCTATTTGCACTTTTTGAATCTGTCTTTATGAATGGGTAGGCCCATGCATACTTAGAAAATACATTGTAGGTGACAAAAAAGTACCGACATCTATGATAGGATGGTAGTGGCCCATAGTAGTCTACTGTCAATACCTTGTTGGGTCCCAATGGGATAATGGAGATGGGTTTACTGCTGAAGATCTTATTTGGGGGTTTGATTTTAGCACATATATTACATTTCTGGAGGGTATGTAATATATCACTATACATCTGTGGCCAATGAAACTGCTGCCTCAGGGCTTCTTCAGTTTTTCTGGGAACATAATGCCCCACTAGGCTGTGCATATAGGTGATTAGTGGGCTTCTTAAATCAGGTAGTATGAGAATTTTCCACAATATATACTCAGTTTGTTGCAGCAAAAGTCCATTTTGCAATCTGTATCTTCTTTTCCCCCTACCAGTGGTACATCCTTGAGCAGGGTTTCCTTGCCTTTGAACTTTTTGCATTAAATCTCTGTACTGGATCTGCTTTTCCTGCCAATACTGCATATTCTTAAGTTTCTTTTAAATTTCCTGGACTAACAGGTTAGTCATGATTATTAATGGCTGGTCTGATATCATAGGGTTGCATGGTTTAACTTCCACAGGATGATGACTCAATACATTGGCCACAATATTTTCAGGGCCTGGGCAATAAATTATTTTGTAGTGGAATTTCTGCTGTGACAAGCTCCATCGTATAAGGCGATCATTGTTTAGATAACTTTTATTCAGAAATTCCAAGCACCGGTGGTCCGTAATTATAATTACTTCCGATCCCAGCAATATCTGCTTGAATTGGCTGCATGCCCATACAATGACTAAAGTCTCTTGTTCAGTGACCATATAATTTTTCTCTGCACCTCTTAATGTATGGCTACTGAAGTACAAGACCTGATGGCCTGCTTGATTAACCTGAAACAGTACAATACCTATACCTTTCTTGATGCTGTCAGTCTGCAAATAGAATGGGTGAGTGAAATCAGGATAACATAAAATCACAGTCTGGAGGAAATTGTCCTTGGATTTTCTGGAAATCTTGCTCATGCTGTTCATTCCATTCCCACTGATGGTGTTGCTTCAATAGTTCCAGCAATGTGGCGGTATCTTTTGTAAAGCCTGGATAGAACTTATGGTAGTAATTGCAGTGGCCTAAAAAGGATCTAATCTGCTTTCTATTGATAGGTCTCAGGAAGTTCTGGATTGCTTCTACCTTATCTGGATGCATCCAAATTCCTTGTCCATTTATGATGTGTCCCAAAAATGCAATTTCTTTTAGAGCAAAGTGACTCTTTTCTAGATTCACAGTAATATTCTTTTGGGCACATTCAGAAAAGAACTGCTTCTGGTGCTGCAGGTGTTTCTGAGGGTTGCGCGATGCAATGACCACATCATCAGTATAGCACACTAATTTTTTTTTAGATCTTTGGATAGAACTTGGTCCAAGCACCTCATTAGTCCAGCGCCACTGTTTATGAGCCCAAAAGGTACTCTCTTAAATAGATGTGTTTGCCCATTGTGATGGAAGGCCATGTATTTTCTGTCTTGGGGGTGTAATATCATCTGCCAATAGCTAGCAGTTAAGTCTAATGTGGAAAAAATATTCTTTGTAGAAAATTTGAGAAAAACTTCCTGTACAGGTGGTGGCATATCCCGTTCCGGTATCGTGATATTGTTGAGCATTCTGGTATCTAAACACAGTCTTATAGACCCTTTTTTTTTCACAACAACTAATGAGTTATTATAGGGTGAAGATCCTTTTTCAATTAGCCCCCCACGTAATCATCTGTTGGATCTGAGAACTCACTTCATCTTGATATTGGAAAGAAATGGAGTATGTCCGGGCCTGGAAGTGGGTTTCCTCTTTCATATGAATCCGGTGGATATAACCTTTAATTTCTCCAGGGATTGGAGAAAAGATTTGCTGACTTGCCATTAATAGTTGATGCAATTGGGACTGATTCTCAATGGTTTATAGTGATGATTCTTTGACCTTATCTTTGAAGGTGCTTTCATCGATGCTGGCCTCCATACACTGAATTTGGACTCCTGGTAAGACATTGGCTTCATTAAAATCTATCTTCTCTTACTGGACCATGATTGAATTCGTGGCATAGTCAAGGATATACTTATTTTGGTCAGAATATCAGATCCAATTATAACATCATGGACCAATCCTTTTATAACTAGGAAAGTGTGCCAATAGTTATTTTCCTGAAGATTATTTCTAACCATACTTGGTATGCTTCAGTCTTGGTTCTTTTTCGATCAGCCAGTTTCATCTGGATGGGATGGGTTGGTAACCTGGGTATATATCCACTTCGTTCTTCCATTTGTAGCAACAATCCCTTTGAAATGCAGGAAATCTGACTGCCAGTGTCAATGAGGGCAGGAATTTCAATGGATCCCACTCTGAGGTTTATTACTGGACATGGATTAATAGGAACTCCACAGGTGGGGTCCTCTTCTCAGATAACCATTGACACGGGGTTCACATCCCCTAAGAGGCTTCCTTTTGTTGGAGGATGAAAGTAGTGGAGTTGTGCTAACAGGGTTTTTTGGGTCTCGTATTTCCTCCCATCATATTTTGTTCTGAATGACAGTGGGGATTCCATGGGCCAGAGTTGATTGTCATCAAAAATTCTGCCATGACTTCCACATCTTTGATCCTGCTGCTGACCATAAGCCATTGGATAGGTAATGTCATATTTTGTTGGATTGTACGAATGATGTAGGAATCTGAAAACTTGAACACAGTGAGTGATCTAAATCGGTTTACCAGATGGATGAAAAATTGCACACAAGTCTCTTTGATTGCTTCATACTTCTCCTGGCAAAACATATTTAGAATCCCGCTCTGCTGATCCTCACTCCAATAATACTTCAATAATGTGTTACAGTAATTGGCAAAGTTGCTCGGTTTTTTAGTCAACATAACCCACCAATCTTTTGCATAGCCATATAAGTAATGGCTAGTGATCACAATCTGTTTGTGACAGTTCATCTTTCAAAGAGAAACAAAATCCCACAAGCTATCCAAGTGTGAGTGAGGATTTTCTCCTATTTCTCTTCAAAATATCTGAATGGTGATTATTTTATCAACCTGGGTTTGAATCCTGAGGCTGAAATTAATGTATTGCAGGCTGCATCTCTTTTACTATTGATGATTTGAGAAATTGGTCGATTGCTGTCAAATATCTGACAGCTCTGATTTGTAGTTTTGTCGTCTTTCCAGTTTTCTATGTAGCGTTCTTCAATATTAAGTTCAAGAGCCCTTTGTTCTTTTTTTACTTTGACAATTTTATCGAGGAGCAGCCTGTTAAATATTTTATACTCTACCTCTTTTCTTCAAGCTTCCTCTTTCTGCTCTCTTGCCCTCTCTTCACTTCTCCTATACAATTCCTTCAGATATTTCCGATTGAAATCTCCCTGGCTCATTTGCTGGACAGGTCTCATACTAATGATTCAAGAAATCCAGATAGGACCAGTTCTTGTTCATCATGGTTGTTCTCCATATTATCCATGGCCTTGGATGATTATCATGATCGATGATGATGATAGATTTTTTCCTTTTATTTTATTGCTAACTATTTAATATATCCTAAAAAAAAATTTCTTAATGAATAGGTGTACTTTTAAAACACAATATATAGCACTGATAGAGAAAACTTTTAAGCTGTTTTACGGTTGAACTTACTAAAACTCATACAGTAAAAAAATACTATTATTATATTTTCCTTGTTTGATTCTCTGCGATTATTACGTTTGACTTCAAATTTTATAAATGGCTAATAGGCTATCTCCCTCTCGGTTCTGTTGGCCTAATTGCTGCTTTTACATTTATCACTAAAAGCCCAACTACTGCCCTCTTACTACTGTTACAATTTCTCGCTTAAATCTGCTGCCAACATATATATTTTTAACTGCTTGTATATATAAATATCTCTTAAATTCTATCTGTCAAATTGTTTTGCTAAAATATATTTTTAAACTCAAGCAACTTTCTTTATATATATAAACATTCGCTAGATCTGGGTATAATTATTTCGTTCCCTCTTATTCAAGATTTGCAAACATATATATTTATTTACATAATCATTAATCCGATTCACAACTCATTATTTGGTCTAAGAAAATTTACACACGTTGAAAAAAACTAATTACATATAAAAGAATTTAGCCTGGTGACAAAATTTATTTTAGAAGTAATTCTGTTTAAGGAAATCACTCTTGGGCACCATGTCATCAGTTAAAAGGATCCATAGACTGTTAGCTTCCCAAAATTAATTTTAATAACTATTCCATTTAACTACAGGCACTCGTTAAGACATTCACATTTTTATTGATTACAAATTTTTTAATTTTATTTTTACATTTCTGAATTCCATACGATAGCCTATTATATCTAGGTCATTACCGTACAAAATTATTATTATGCTATCATGCGCATTGAGCCGATAAACCTTTATTTTGATAGAAAATACAATATTTGAAATATTCATAGATTGTCACAATATTCACTTGGGACAATATTTAAGTAATTCATGCCATGAGTATATAGCATTACTTAAGTGAAACAATAAATACAGATAAATACAGATGGCTTGTATCACACTATAGCAAGTTTGGACAAGTTCTGATTATATAGAATAAGTAATTGAATGCCCGAGTCAAACAAAACATGAAATATATATGCAAATAGATAATATAGAGTTTGAAAATATTATATCAAAAATATAAAGGATTTGAGTGATTAAATACAAAACAAAATGCTAAAATTAAGCTGCAGGGATGTGGGTGTATATATAATTAAGATCTACAGGGATGTGGATGTTTAAATAATCGAGGCTCCACATTTGGGCAAGGCAGGAACCCGGAAAAAAATACTATGTAACAGTCAGAATCATCTATCTCACTAACACACTGCAGAATTCAAACACCAGACATGAAATTGAACATTCTAGGAGGGGTTGCCTTCTAGATATACTAAGTTAGAATCTAAAGTCCAAATTTCACAGCATGATCTATGTGATAATGCATCTGATGCCATTACCAGTATAATCTTTGACCGGTGCCTGGTGGTCAGGGAGAAACAAAAGACTCTATACTAAAAGAATCTTGGGTGGCTAAATATGTCTATGGATTTACAAAAGAAATGCAGAAATAATAATATATATATATATATATATATATATATATATATATATATATATATATATATATATATATATATATAAACCGAGACAGTGATAGGAATCAAATAAAATAAGAGATCAAATTTAGTTTTAAATAATTTCACAAAATTTATTTATATAAATTATATATATAACACCACTGTCTGCTTATATGACACAGGGATGCATATTAAATAATTGTTGGCATTATATTCCAATAAATGACAAAAAGGTTTTAAAGCAAAGTGATATATTCTATTTCTTTGGCTAATAGCATTATGATAATGTGCTTGATGAGATAGGAACTTGTGTGAGGTGCTTTGAACAATTATACAAGTCTAAGAAAATATTTGAAAATTAAGTGTTCTAAAATATTTATTGATTTCGAGAATAGCACGGATAAAAGCATACTAAGCAACAAAGTGGGAATGTGATCAAACCATTAATTTGAGAATAATAATAATAGAGTTGCATTGGGAGGTCAGTATTGCTGATAATGAATTTATTAAAGTTGGAGAGTGTGACATGTTTAAGTCATGGATGCTTTGTAAAATAAATATAAAATAAAACAATAATGGACTATTTGGAATGATTACGGAGGGCATCTTGCCGCTAACCCATAGGAAAGTATTTTATGAACAGCCGAAACTTAGTGACTGTGGGACAATTGCATTTAATTCCCAGGTGTGTCATTTGGGGACACACTCTGCCTGGAAACCACAAGTGAAGAGAATGGACTTGGCCGTGTAAAGAATCCTTGGAAAAGTAAAACAAAGCAGTCTAAAAAACCAATTCATGTACCAGCAGTACGAGACTAGTGTATATAAGACATACTAAATGGGTTTTACTTGGATTGAGAAATGCCCAATCAAATTCCCAGAAATTTATTTAAAAGGGTCCGCACATTCTTGATGTCAATGATGAACTTTGTAATTAAAGTAGAACACAGTAATTAAAATAGGAAAATGCATGCTTGTCGGTTTGAAAAGTAAGTATAGGTTTATATACGCAATCATGCATTAGGGGAGACATTTAATCATTGACCTCGCACATACTCTCATATTAGATTAAAATCAATAACATGTAGATTTTAAACTATGTGATTATATTATATAATAAAGAAAAGAATCGCCCTTGAGTGATTGATTGGAAGTTATAATAAAATTGGAAAATTATTTAGAAATTTAAAATATGCCTTCATTGATTGGAAATTATAATAAAATTGGAAAATTATTTAGAAATTTAAAATATGCCTTCATAGCGGCATCTTATTTTCATCAAAGAGAATAATTCACTCGGTCAAAGATGATTCTGACACATTATCATAATAAAATAACAGAAAGCTTAATCAATAAAATATATTAACCCAAGGATAGAGAGCAAAATGTTGAGTATATTTAAACACGTTAAAGAAATACATAATGAAGTTATGTGAAATATAAGAAAAACAATTTTAAATAGCTATAGCATGTTAGTTATCATAAGAGCTCTTGGGTTAATTTAGGTTTACCTCCGCAGAAGCATTTTTAGGTAGATTGATGGTCGGCAGGTTTTTATATAATTTAACAGCAAAATCTGGAAATGTTCATATTTTTGATAGCGGTAGCAGTTCCGAGGTTTCTTATGTGATAGCTTCTGATGGTCTGGAGCAGTGGCTGGCTATTCTGAGGGGACAGCCATCTTGACACCTCTACTCTGTCATGTCAAGGTTAGCAAATTATTAGAATAGAACTCAGAATGATTTCTCTTACAAACATTAGAATAGAGAAAAAAGAAAACCCTTCTTTTTATAGTAGAAATTAACAATAGAACTGCCCTGGAGCATTACAAAAATATATTGGACTTATCAGCTGTAATTAAATCTATCCGAATGTCTAAAGGAATTCAACATTAATTAATTTCTTTTGTTAATTTCCCTGTCGACATTCGAATTACAAAGTAGATTTAATTAAAAATTACTTTTATTAATTAAAGAAAACCTTAAGTGGACATCTGCTGTTTTTAGATAAACTTATATTAAACTATTGTCCCTCATTTAACAGAAATATTTGGAATGACTTTTATTAAATTAAAAGAAAATTATTTTATTTTTAAATTGCAGTATTTGAATCTATTTACTAAATGAATATTTACTAAATGAGTTTTATTTTAAATCAAAATATATTATGCTGGTAAAATATTTGTAAACAGATTCAAACAAAATAACTTTAACAATTTATAATTTTGATATGTTTTAAAATGCATATCATAGTGTGTGCGCAATTATGACTATATAACCTACTTTTTAATAAATCAAAATTAAGTGAACATATACATAATCTTTTATTTATTTGGGAATGAGTTATATATATATATATATATATATATATAACTCATTCCCATATATATATATATATATATATATATATATATATATATGAGCATTGTACTCATGGTTTAAAATTAGGTGGGATTTTTGGTATATAAGCGTATTGCAAACACACTATGATAGATTGTGGTTTAAACTAAGGTATGAGGGTAGGAAATAGGTGAGAAAAGGTGAAACGAAGGTCTGCAAAGCAGACCTTACTGTTTCAATATTTGGTGTGTTTTTTTAGGACAGGAATTGCTATCACAGGAAGGATAGCTTCAATGCTTAACAGCAGTGGGTTGACATAGGCTGCAAAAAAGTACAATCAGTGGTGAGTGCTGTGGGATGGAAATATCAGGCTAAAATCCTGAAGCAACTCTGTCATCCAAGGATACAAACACCTTCCAATTTGTAAGAAGTTCTTTATGATTTGGAATTATGACACAGGCACATGGAGTCCCTCCAGAACACTGAGTAACACATGATCTTGACACCATCAAAGGCCCCTGCAAAATTGAGTTCAATAGTGATGGGCCAAGAGTATCTTTTCCTGTGAACGTGGTCCACAAGAAAACAAATTGGCTAAAGGCATTGGAAGTCGAGGTCCCCTTTCTGGGAAATTGATAAGATAATAGTTGTCTGATGATATTGTTTTGTATATCCTGTTTGATGAGGGTCTCTATCATCGTGATCATTAAAGAGATCATTGAGATTGGGCAGAGATTTTCCAAATCATGAGTTGCTTCCCATTTTTGATAAGGAGAAGATTCGATAAGTACCGATCAACTCTCTACTATCATCAGTCAGAAGATCCACTATTTCCTTGATTATAGGGATGGGGAAAGCTTGTAAGTGTATCAGTAAAAACTTTGTAATGCTGTGTAGGCCAGAATGTATTCAGTCAGGCAAGGACTTATAGTTTTTGTAATATTCTGGTCTCAGAGATTTTGTAAGGGCCAGTGTGCTTAGAGGTATATTTTTTACACAAGTTAGTCATACTCCATGGTTGGAATTTCTTGTTGTAGTGTTCATGCATCCTGGCCAACATGGATAATCCAGAAAAGCTATTGCTTTGTACCTCGATTGATCTCAGCGATTTAGACTATTTACCAGACCCAAAGGCCCAAAGGAGATTGATCCTGGTCAAGCGGTGTCGATGGTGAAAGTACTGATGAGTACTTTTTCTGAGAAATACTCAGCAATCACCTTCTGCTGGTATTAATATTCGGTTTTTAATGTCAGGATTTTAAGGATAATCTGGGCTTCCTGGTGGAGTTGTTTTAATTCATTGGCAATGAAGTCCAGCTCACCAAGCATCCAAACTGGAACCTTAGACTCTGTGGTACATCTTTTAATCAAGTCAGAGAATTAAATGAAGATTCCTCCAAACTAAAAGTGCAGGGAGGGAAAGTAGTTTCACTCAGTTGAAGATGATGTACAAATCAGATATTATTTGTGTAGTGATATTATATCAGATGAGCATTCTGATAGTGTGAGAAAAGTCAACCACAGGATGATTTATAGTTTTTGGCTGATACTTACATCTAAGGCAAACTGGTCTCACAGAACAGTCAGACAAATGATCAAGGACAGAGATGGAGAGAAGTATGTCAGTTAATTAAAGAGGAGGATGTTCTCATATAAAATGAGAACAGTGATGGTAGAAAACATTTTCTCCCACTAATCATTGATAACAAGCACTTGTTGTTATTAAAACCAAATTTCTAAAGATAATGATAAATTATCAGCTTCTGTTTTTTATGACCATAGTACATCATGTATATAAAGTTTTGATTTTAATTATAATAATATAAAAATATTGCAAACTAAAAGAAATAATAATAAAAAAATAATCAAGGAAGCTATGTTAATATATACATAGAAGCATGATTTAATCAACAGGCAGGCAACAAACAATAAGATCATGAAATTATGGGAATGTTGACATTTCAAACTATTAGTTGACAAAGTCTATGAGGATAGTCAAAAGTGATCCTAAGTAACATTTATATATATATATATATATATATATGATATAAATGTTATATATATATATATATATATATATATATAAAAATTAATCACTGTATTTTCTAATATTTATTATAAGTTTACATATATTATTTTGAAGAAATACAGACATCAATTTGTAATATTATTATTATATATACATATACTAAACAATGATAAAGATATGTGTAAGATATTGTGATCTGCATCAACTGATGATTACTGGTTCAGCACAAAATCTGCATCTTGAGAATCAGATATTTTTCACATGTCTTTGTATATATGTTTATGATTACACACTGTCACAAGATCTTGAAGGCAGATAGTAACCAGTCCCAACTTTGCACAAGTTCTAATACAATAATATTATGCATTATTGAATAATTTCTAATCTAATTAATGACTAATAAAAATTGATAAAATGAGAAAGTGATTGAAAAAAGAATGCAGAAATACTAGGAAAAGAAGGCATGTTGACATGAGAAAGAAAATCATAGTAGACTACAAATGAAACACTTGTATTTGAAAAAAAAAAATTAAAAATAAAATAATAAAATGTATGCTAATTAGAACATATATTTACAATATATACACATGTATTATGTACACATATTAAATATGATATATACATAAGAGATATACATTTTAACTATATATATATATAATCCCAGTGCATAACGTTATACTGAAATAAATATACAAATATTAAGCAATTAAATCATCCCACATGATTAAGAAATCCAGTACTGCCGTCTGTGAACTAATATAAAATACATTAGAGTTTGTATTAGCCAAGTCAAAATGGTATCCACTTTGACCTGTCTGCTATCAGATGTTATATATTGAAATACGAACAAACTCAAACAAAGAACTTGAAAATTAACAAACAACGATCTTTAATTTTGATACAAACAAACATGTTTTTACTATTATTATATAAAGACAAACTAAACTTTAGTAATTTTAATCTTTAAACCACCTAACACAAATGTATAAAAAATAATCCCAGTGCATAACACTATACTGAAATAAATATACAAATATTAAGCAATTAAATCATCCCACTTGATTAAGAAATCCAGTACTGCCCTCTGTGAACTAATATATAAATACATTAGAGTTTGTATTTCAAAATAGCCAGGTCAAAATGGTATCCACTTTGACCTGTCTGCTATCAGATGTTATATATTGAGTTTGTTCATATTTCAATATATAACATCTGATAGCAGACAGGTCAAAGTGGATACCATTTTGACGTGGCTATTTTGAAATATGAATCCTAATGTGTGTGTGTATATATATATATATATATATATACAAGATATATATATATATATATATATATATATATATATATATTACTTGGGAAAAAGAGATACCTTTCATCTTTGGATGCCAATTTTCAATGATAGGAAATTATATGTTGATAATCTCTTAATATTCTACCAAATTTATAATATGTATTGTAACCATATGGGTTACATAGCACACAGCAAAATAGTTGTGAGTATGCATATGCATAATTATATAATTGAACATTTATAAATACAGAAATCAGATATATTTTAAAAATTTTATCCACTTAGAAGCACTTATGACTATCATCATAGTCTTTGTCATCTAACACTTTGAAAAACTGTGAGGATAGTTAAAAGTACTCCTAAGTGGATAAAATTTTAATAATAGATCTGATTAATGTATTTATAAATATTCAATTATATAATTTTTGTTTTAATTTTTAGAAATTATTATCACTTTATTCATGACAACATGTTAACAACAACAATATATGTTTGCCTTACTTTTCGAAAAGGCAATGACCAACTGGCAGTCACTTTTCATAGTCACATTAGAATTATTATTTCTTACATAAGATTTCTTTGAATACTATATAATTTTTCATAAATCTTTCTGATCAAAATAAAATTTTTAAAAGAAATATCTTGAATATAATAAATTATAAATCAATAGTGATATAAAGACTGTTTCCAGATAAATTTGAAGATTAAATAAAAATACAAAAAGGAAGTTGCTTTTAAAATATTTACTCTTATAAAGGCAACAAGAAAAGCTGCAAGCAAGTATTCTGGAAAAATATCAGCCAAGACAACAGTATTTACAACTATGTTAGCATGTTTGGTGCCACAAGAAATTCATAAAAGTGGAAGACAGCAAAATGTGAAATCAATATGAGTGTTTTACCTTCTCTCATTTGTATGAGGCAAGACAATATAGTTCATAGATTTGTCTGGGATATTAATTTGTGAATCTAATGGGACTCTAGAGCTTTGTAAGGTTACTGTTTTCCTTGATTACCACCTTTCTTTTCAATATCACTATGCCTTGAATGAAAAACTTTCTGCCTCTTTTTCTTGTGAATATCTGATAAACTTCCTTTCCCACTATCTTCACTCTGAGAACATGAAGAAAAGCTATCACTGGAGGAACTGCTGGAGCTGGAACCACTGGATGTATCAAACGAATAGCAGCATCTTTATTTAAGTCAACTTGATCAGCAATTGCAGCAAGTTTTGGTTTTTGGTCCTTTAAAGCTTGATAGCACTTTTTTGATAATTTTGGTTGACCATAAACAATTTTAAGCCACACAATTAAAAAATTAATATAACTACAAAAATTCTGTGTAACTGCAATAGTAGTGTCAAGATTGAGGGCCACATGCCACCAACCTCCAGAAACCATTACTGTTTTGCCGGATTTTTGAAAAATTTCCAAAGGCTTATAATAATGTGGCCATGAAGATACTTTGGTTTGTGGATATATCACCTGAACCATGTAATTGTTTCATTTGGTTGATTACAACGTTCACTTAATGGCACTTTGACCATTTTTTTGATGTATATGTTGGGAACAAACACCATCTTTTGTGACCTCTGACTAAAGCATTCCAAGTATTTGTTCCTGAAGGATCTATCTGAATTCTGATTTCTGATCTAGCTGGACCCATAACAAACCATCTATAAGGCAGCCTTTTTCTTCTCCAGCATATTTAAAAAAATAATGTCTAAATAAATTTTGGGCACTTCATAATCATCTAATAATTTTCTTTTCTGAGGATGATCTCCAAAACTACTATCAAATATATAAAGTGGACTATGATCTTGGGTTGTATGCATGTATTGGACATACTATTTCATGTTCATCTTTACTGAGTAACCTTTATTATCTTCTCCACATTTATATTTTTGATTGCAATACTTTTTGGACAACTGCTCTGGTAACCATTTTTCCAAAGCTGGCCAATTTTTTTTGAAAGTTGGTTATTATAACAGGTTTATAAGGCTTTTCATAACATTCAATAAATTCTTCAACAGATAAATTTAAACAGTCTACCAGTTCAACATTATCAAAAAATGAATTGTGAGATAGATCAAAATTAGAAGAATAATCTAGCTTTGTCCATCCATGCTTCTCAATTAATTCCGGTCATGCTTTTTTTTCAGCTTCCCTTATTTTTTTGCATGCCTTATGATCCATTCTGTTATTTTTTTTACCAAATTTATTCCATGTTTGAAACAATCTGCAAAAAACAATATATCAGTGGTTTATAAAATTTCACACTATTCTGTGGGTCACCATATTGAATTTTAATTATATAATTACATATATTGTTTTGAAGAAATATAGACATTGAATTATAATATATATATATATATTGTAAATATCGATAAATCTATCTATATTTTAAAAATCATTTGTTATTAAAAAAAATCTCTTTGAGTTGATGTTTATATATGAAGTATTATTATTGTTTATGGTTATTAGTTATAGTTGTTTGGATATATTATTTTATTTATTTGTTGATGGTACATCATTGTGAATATTTAACTATTGTTATTATTCTTAATGGTGAGATGTTTAATAGTAATACATATATGTTCTAAATATTATAAATAAATAAAGACATATAAATTGTTGATTATAAAAAATATTATTTTATTTCTGGTGATTATTAAAAAAATGTAATGTTATTATTTATGTATATATACATATATTTTAAAAGCTGTCAAATAAATTTTCGATTTAATATTTTTTTTTATATGGTTAATATTTATTTGAATGTTAATTGTTTAAAAGAAAACATATGTAACAATGGTTTTTAAAACAGCATTTTCTGGCATGCGAAGAACAACAACAGCAACAAAAAAGCCATTATTATTAGGATAGTGATTAAACAAACAAAAGGATAAAAATTTGTTGTACTTTGTTTCTTTGAAATTTCCATTCTTAAGAATAGTGGAATAAGATAAATTTCTGTAATCAATACATAAACATGACTGGCTAATATATATATATATCGCAGCCAAGGGGCTGCACCATTTTCTTTTATTTATTCCAAAGCAGTTTAAAAAGAAAAACTAAGGAAATTTCAACACATGAATTTCAACACGTCTGAAGCCGAAATTTGACATAGCTATCTGGAATCTATAATGGTCAATCTAATAATAATCTGGAGGTAACTAAATTTAATATATTGGATTCAACATTTCAATTTATTTATTTATTTTTTAAGGAAAGAAATTTTAGAAGGATAAAAATATACATAATCCAAGAATTGACAATTTTCTCTAACGTGATAGTTTCTTCACTTTAACTAGAATGCATTCTAATATTAAATGAAGAAAGAAATAAAACAATGAAATAAGTTGACTTTGAAAAGAAAAATAAACAAATTAAACTTTAAAACAAAAGGTAGTAAATAATTTTATTAATATAAATGATATATATATATTTTGAGATCGATATTTTTTTTTATTTAATTATAAAAATAAAACGTTTTTATATATATCATTCTATTTAATTCAAGCATTTTGTTTTCTAAAAAAGAACAAATGTTTAACAGGTGTCAATATTAACACTTAAGTAATTTAAAATTCTAAAGTATGGCTTATAAGTTTGGGTTGCATATGGGTTGCTATATGTATATTTTAATAAGTAAAATTTATGTATGCAAATTTTATTATAAAAAAATATTTTTTTTATTATTTATTTATCTATTTTCATTTTTTTAAACTTCATATAATAATTCTTATGCAGACCTAAACAATAATTTATATATGTGCTGGATATAATATACTTTTATTTTTGTTAATTTTTAATTTTGAATATTTAAAAATATAGATATGGATTTATGTTATAATAATGCATACTTGTTAAGCACAAATATGTCTTTATCTATTTAACATATATACTTATTGCAAGTATATATGTATATTTTTTTTGTATTTGGGTTTGTATTTAAAACATTGATATTACCTAAAATTAAACCATAATATAAAAATAAAGGATGTACTATTTGTTTTATAAGTAATGCCTTTGTAATTTATTTGAAAGATTATTAATATTTTATTCTTATTTTTCTTTTAGTGCCAGAGTCATTATGAAATTAATTGAATTCACAATTTAATAGAAGATAACTTCATATTTCACTTATTGTTTAGTCTTTAAGTTACTTACACATATTATTGTTCATTGATATGTTTAGATATACATAAAATTATTATTAGATGTGTGTAATGAATTTAATAGAATTCCCTTTGTTTGTGATATATATTTGATTAGTTAGTTATATCAACCTTGAAAATAAATTATAAGGATAGATCTCATTGCTCTATATGATTTTAGATTTATTTCATGTATAGCTAGTTGGAAGGGCATATAAACAATTTATTTAAATATAACTGGGATAATTTTATATTTCTTCAGTTAAATTATACAATTTATTATATTGGGCTTTCTCAACAATTGGATTCATTTAGATATATTCCATTACATTTATCATCCAATGTTTGAAGCATTATTTTCTTCTCATATATTGACATTCCATTACATTTGATGTGCAATATATTTATATGATATATTGTCCATTACATTTGGCACCACAAACTGTAGGTCCCAGTTAACTGATGATTGGTATAATGGAGTAAAAGTACGTTCCATTACATTTGGACGCCATAACGTGGTCAGCATAATATGTTTGTTGAATTGTCCATTACATTTGGCACCTCAAAGTGAGGGGCTTGGTTAACTAATGATTATTGTTGCAAAAGTTCATATGCTTATTTTCATTTGAGATCATATATACATTGTCCATTACATTTTGTGCAACAACTAGGGCACGAAATAAGCTAATTAGGGCTTGAAATACCCCACATACCTGAGAGATGTTTAGTATATATCTTGATGTGAGATGTATAGTTTAAAGAAAGAGAAGCATTTTTGTGTATTTTTTTATATAGAGAAATATTTTGGCCTTATGTTTAGATGGTGATTGTTACTGTTATTGTATTTTTTATGATGAGAGATAAATACAGTCATGAAACAGCTTAATTTCAATTTAAAAATTATATTGATGGCATTAAATTATAGAATAATAATTTAGTCCATATTTGGAAAATTTGTGTTATAGAAAATTTATAATTTTGAAGGTTAGATTGGATATTTGATTGTTGAAGATTGGTTGGTTTTGTTGCAAGTATTGATGTTAGATGGGGAATTTTTGTCATTGTCTTGAGGGTGTGATGTATTCATGTCACTTGTGACTGATTGATGATTTTACCTCTAAGACTCCAGAGAGAGTAATATATAGTTCTTTTTGATATATGTATAATATTTGCCTCTAAGACTCCCAAAGATGAGCAAAGAAATATTTTATAAATAATAGCCCCTAAGACTTAGATGTAAGCAGGGCAGTGTAATAGTGTTGTAGAAAACTATTATGGGTTATATTAGCTTAGAGAGACTGAAATGTGATGATCATCTGAGTGTTCATGGAACATTGTATGCTTTAAGGGCAGTGATTGAATTCTTTTATCTATCTCACAATTGTGAAATGCTAATCATTCTTTTGGCTCTCAGTATCTGTCAGATCTTTAGAGGAATAGATGAGTATATAACATAAAAATATAGCACCAAACTTAGGGGTTCGGTTAATTGATTATTCTTGATAACAAATAATCTATTACATTGATTATCAATTAGGGTTTGAAAAACAAACATATCAATATTTTATTTTCTATTATAAGTGACCTTTAAACATAAAGTTCAATTAGTGAATGTTTGTTGATAATAAATTGCACTAGTACAATTTTTAGTAAAATAATGTTTTGGGCACTAGAGTAAATAGTTAGTGGAATTGATTTTTTTTTTTATGTATATGAAATGGTATTAAGTTTTAAGGTCCAGTAAATTTATAGGCATCAATTTAATCATTTTATATCTAACTACCATTATCTTGAGTGAGAAAGTTGTCTCACAATATTATTGAATTAGTTATTTTTAAGGCATGTGAACATTTTATTGTATTTTAAATATTTCGAGGTTGTATTGAATTTGATATGAAATTTCTACATTTCAATATTGTATAAGTGTAGAATCCTCAATATCATTACATATAGATAAATTTTAGTTGGTGATCTCAGTTGTTACTCTATATATATTTTAGAGAAATTTGTTGATGTTATGGTTATAGATGAGATTTTTTTTTATAAGCCAAGAAGTTAATGAGTTCAAACAACTGAAATTTAGATTGTCGGATAACTACTATGAATAATAAATGAAAAGGCTTGTACTTTGCTTAGGTGAGTAATTGCTTGTTGGGATAATGATTGGAGATGGTGAGCCCTTGATCTGTGGTAATTATATATATATATATATGATCAATAGATGGCGTCTTTACCAAAACCGCCGAAACAAGTGTAAAATATTTTTACATAAATGCAAAAGGAGTCAGAATTAACTACCTCTTTCATTTTGCTCACCTCCAGATCAGCTGATTTCAAGCTGGTTTGCTTTCGTCAGTGGAAGGATAGAGCTATAGAAACTAGGTCTAAAGACTGACTCTCAAGCGCTTATGCAAAACGTTTATATCAGTTTGCAAGCGTGAATTTTTCAGACCGGTAAAGTCTTCAAACTCAGCCTAGCAAGCTAGATATCTATATGGGTCTGATCTCAGTTCAGTTTCACCACATAGTCAAAGTCTCTGCAATATATATCATTGCAAGAAAACTTTAAAGGTACATTCATGAAAAATAAAAACAAGTTAGTCACGTAACCTGCTATCACTTGTTATTTATGATCAATAGATGGCGTCTTTACCAAAACCGCCGAAACAAGTGTAAAATATTTTTACATAAACGCAAAAGGAGTCAGAATTTACTACCTCTTTTATTTTGCTCACCTCCAGATCAGCTGATTTCAAGCTGGTTTGCTTTCGTCAGTGGAAGGATAGAGCTATAGAAACTAGGTCTAAAGACTGACTCTCAAGTGCTTATGCAAAACATTTATATCAGTTTGCAAGCGTGAATTTTTCAGACCGGTAAAGTCTTCAAACTCAGCCTAGCAAGCTAGATATCTATACGGGTCTGATCTCAGTTCAGTTTCACCACATAGTCAAAGTCTCTGCAATATATATCATTGCAAGAAAACTTTAAAGGTACATTTATGAAAAATAAAAACAAGTTAGTCACGTAACCTGCTATCACTTGTTATTTATGATCAATAGATGGCGTCTTTACCAAAACCGCCGAAACAAGTGTAAAATATTTTTACATAAACGCAAAAGGAGTCAGAATTAACTACCTCTTTCATTTTGCTCACCTCCAGATCAGCTGATTTCAAGCTGGTTTGCTTTCGTCAGTGGAAGGATAGAGCTATAGAAACTAGGTCTAAAGACTGACTCTCAAGCGCTTATGCAAAACGTTTATATCAGTTTGCAAGCGTGAATTTTTCAGACCGGTAAAGTCTTCAAACTCAGCCTAGCAAGCTAGATATCTATACGGGTCTGATCTCAGTTCAGTTTCACCACATAGTCAAAGTCTTTGCAATATATATCATTGCAAGAAAACTTTAAAGGTACATTTATGAAAAATAAAAACAAGTTAGTCACGTAACCTGCTATCACTTGTTATTTATGATCAATAGATGGCGTCTTTACCAAAACCGCCGAAACAAGTGTAAAATATTTTTACATAAACACAAAAGGAGTCAGAATTAACTACCTCTTTCATTTTGCTCACCTCCAGATCAGCTGATTTCAAGCTGGTTTGCTTTCATCAGTGGAAGGATAAAGCTATAGAAACTAGGTCTAAAGACTGACTCTCAAGCGCTTATGCAAAACGTTTATATCAGTTTGCAAGCGTGAATTTTTCAGACCGGTAAAGTCTTCAAACTCAGCCTAGCAAGCTAGATATCTATATGGGTCTGATCTCAGTTCAGTTTCACCACATAGTCAAAGTCTCTGCAATATATATCATTGCAAGAAAACTTTAAAGGTACATTTATGAAATATATATATATATATCTTAGATTTTTTTTATATCAGTATATAATATTACAGTACTAGTAATAATGGATAATAGTAATAAAATGTCAGTTTGTGGTAATTTTGATTTAAGAAATTTAATAGAGATATTAAGAGTTGAGATAAAAACCAATTATGATGATCTTAGAGCTGAGATAAAAACCAATTCTGAGAAACTAGAGTTTAGATTAAATACCAATTATGATGAACTTTCATCTAGATTAAAAACAAATTCTGATGAACTTTCCCAGAAACTAGAGACTAGTTTAAAAACTAACTCTGATGAACTAAAAGAGGAACTTCGAACTGAGATGAAAGTCAATTCTAATGAACTTTCTAGGGGATTAAAAGATGAATTAAAAGCTCTGGTAGATAATAGTGTTAGGAGAGTAGAAATAAAATTTGATGAAAAGATGGAAAAATACAGAGAGAGACAATGGTTGAAGCTAATTCTTTGAAAGCAAAATTTGAAGAAATAAGTAGTGAAATGAGGGAAGAAAATCAAGGAATTATAGCCAGATTAGAAGAGTCTAAGAAAGAGCATGGGGAATTTGAGAAAAAGATTATTAATGATAGCAAAGTATTGTGGGATAAATTCCAAGCATTGAAAATTGATAATGAATCTTCATTTAAAAATATTTATACAATTACCTCTGCTGAAGTTAAAGTTGCTGTGGGATTGCAACAAGAGGAACAGCTGATTGATGTTAATAAATTAAAAGATATAAATGAATGGATTAATGTAGTAAGTGATGTTACTTCTAATCGTATACATGAAATAGATGTTAAACTGGATCAAATTCAAGGAAAATTAAGACCCCTTACAGAATATATGAATAATAGTGGAATTGAAGCCTGTAAAAATTATGAAATAGAGGTACAAAAAGATGTTTCAGAGATAAATGTAAAAGTTGAGCAAATAAAAACCATTATGTTAGAGAATTGTGAATGTATATCAAATTTACAAAAACAATGGAGAGAACATGAAGTAGAGATAGACCAAAATAAAATGAAAGATAATATTGTAGACAGAGGTTACTTTAAGGATGAAACATTTGTTAAGGAATTGGTAAATAAAGAAAATTGTAAGTGTTGTTTAGATAAAGTTCATGATGGAGCAAATATAATGGAGTCCAAAAGATCTTCTGATTATCCACACCAAATCTCTAGTGATTCATATATGAATCATAATGCTTCAAGGTTTATTAATGTTAAGGTTTTTAAAGGTGAATATCATGAGAATCCTATGGAATACTTGAGTACATTATAAGAGTTGTTTACACTCAGTATCCTGCCAGAGAAAGAAAAGTTGGCAGTTGCTAGTAACCATTTATATGCATCAGCTAAAGAATGGTGGAGATCTCTGTTTGAAAGGCCTCAGACTTATAGTGATTATCGTGAAGCCATAATGAATAACTTCTGTATTGAGGACAAGCAGGATTCTATATGCCATAGACTTTTTCATGAAAAATATACTTCTCATGATGGGAGTTATACTCAATTTTTTAGACATCAGGTGGCCAAATTCAAAACCCTGACTGCATTTCCAGTATCAGTAACCCAGATTGTGTGGATTTTGCATAGAAATTTACCAAGGCATATTGAGCAAACATTGGTGGCTGCAGATTGGCATACCGTTGAAGAAGTAGCAGATATCCTGGGAATATTAGAAGCTGGAGAGGGTACTTGTAATAGATCAACTGGAACTAAAAGAGATAACCCTAATTACAGTTTGTCAAGTATAAACTATTATGTACCAGGAAACCAATTTGCAGGTCACATGCAAAGGTCCACAAGGAATTATCGTAATAATAGGAGACAAAATCCATATAGGGATCATGGAGGTTAAGACTCCAGCGACTGGATGTTCAAATCATCCATTAAACTGAGTAGGGCCTCGTGGCAGTGTTCCTCACTGCAGGGACCAATGATTGATATGGAGAGGAACGATTTGGTTGTGGCTTTAAATTCGATAGAGTTTGAACTGGAAGATTTTGGAGTGGAAGAAATAGAGAACCAACCTTTTTTTAGCAATTGTCCAGAAATTATGATCATGTTTGGAAAAATTGAAATTAGAGCTTTAATTGATACTGTAGTCAGGCTTCCATCATTTCAGATGAATTGTTTCACCGACTTTTAGAAGTGGGTATGATTGTTCCATTCTTGCCGATCAAACAATCCTTTCAGGTTACCTTAGCCAATGGGCAGAAGGCTAAATTGGTTCCTCAACAAGTATGGCTAATGGTACAATTTAATTCAGTAAGCCAGGAACATGGTGTTTTTAATAATGGCAGGGTTGGTACATGCTGTAATCTTGGGATCAGATTTTCTTCAAATGCACTGTTGTATCATAGATTATATGACAAAACAATTGATATGTAAAGGTGAAATTGTTCATTTTAATCAGTATGTACTTCACCATTCCTTGAATTTAAGTTGCATGGAATAGTCACAACTGATCTTGATGTAAAATTGAAGGTAAATAAATCAATTGGTTTAACTGATGAGGCAAAAGAGGCCTTATACTTGTTATTGTGTAATTACAAAAATGTTTTTTCAAAACAGCCTGGAATCATCAAAGGGTATGTCCACCGGATATGACTGAATGATCTGGAACCCTTTCAGTGCAAATCATACCCAATACTTTATCAATATAAAAAGTCAGTGGATAAGCAAATTAGCCAGATGGTGGAATAGGGTGTTATCCGAAAATCTGCCTCAGCATTTAATAACCGTTTAGTTATTGTTAAAAAAAGGACGGATCGGCTCACATTTGTTTGGATGCCCAATTTCTAAATCGTAGGACAATTCCGGAACATGATGTTCCTCCAATGATACAGGAACTCTTAGCCCATTTTGAAGGAAAGAAAATATTCACTACTGTGGATTTGACTGCCAGTTATTGGCAAATTTATTTGCATTCACAAGATCAAAAGTTTACTGCTTTCAAATATGAGGGACAATCTTATATGTTCCAGAGGATGCCATTCAGATTGGTTAATAGTGGGGCAAGTTTAATTCACTGTTTAGATCAAGTTTTATCTATGGAGATTAAGAACATATTAGTGATGTATGTAGATGACATTGTTATTGCCTCACTAGATATGAATGAACATCTACGACACTTAAAAGCATTTCTTCAAGAATGTAGGGATAAAAACATCAAAATTAACTTAAAGAAAAGTACTTTGGCTACTAAAGAAATCATCTTTTAAGAGCATCTGGTAGGTGCAGCAGGAATTAAGCCTCATTCTGACAAAATTATGGCTATAAAAAATTTTCCACAACCTAAAAATAAGAAGCAACTGCGTTCTTTCTTTGGATTATGCAATTTTTACCATCGCTTCTATAAGAATTTTGCCTTAGATACAATTCACATGTCTCAATTGTTGAAGAAGGATGTTAAATGGAAATGGCTGGATATCCATCAAGTAGAGTTAGAACATGTGAAAGCAAGATTTTTGGAAATAGTAATTCTACATTATCCAAATTTTCAACAGCCATTTTATGTTCAAACAGACAGTAGTGGGTATGGACTTGGATTGGTGATATTTCAAATGAGTGTAGAAGGGAAACCATTGATCTTGTATTTTTAAGATGTAGGTTGAAAGGGGCTGAACTGCACTATTCCACAACAGAGAAAGAGGCTTTGGCAGTAGTTTGGGCTTTCACTAAGCTTAAGCAGTTTTTGTTGGGATCCCAAGTGGTAGTGATAACAGACCATAAGAGTTTGAAATGTTTAAATAAGGGATATCTAAATAATGACCGCTTGGTGAGATGGAGTTTATTCTTGCAGCAATTTAGCTATACCGTGCAATATGGTCAGGGTAAAAATAATATAGTCCCTGATATTCTTAGTCGGAACCCAATGGAATACCCAGATCAACCTATTAATTATACAAGAAACTTGGTTTTGACAGCTCTTACCTTGGTAGTCGATGACTCTGTGGAGAAAGATTTAACAAATATTAGTGAACTTCAGTTACAGGATCCTAAATTGGGGCTTATAATGTCCAAATTGAATGACGATACTATTGCAAGGGGAGTGGCAGAGCCAATGATTAATGGAGAATTGATATGGTATCAATTGTCGAAAGGTATATTAATGTACCAAGTAGATCTTATGAATTCTGGATCATGGAAAGTTTATGTTTCTAGCAATATTAGGAAAAGACTTACAAATTACGTACATTGTCTGTGTGGACACTATGGTCCTAGAAAAATAGAACATGCTTTGCATAAATTGTTTTATTGGCCTCAGATGTATGCATCCATACTGGATACTTTACATTTGTGTGAAATATGTCTTAAAACAAAGTTTTTGAATAGGTCATATGTAGGAAAATGGCAGCCTATATTACCAAACAAGCCTAATGAAATTTTGGCAATTGATTTTTATGGTCCTTTACCATCTTATCGGCGTTACAAGTTCTTGTTAGTGACATATGACTTATTTACAAAGTATGTCACTGCTTATCCAGTGAGAAAAGCTGCAGCTAATGATGTCATCAAAGTAATGACAAACTTTCAATTTCCAATAATTGGAAAACCAGAATCAATTTTGACCGATCATGCCACTTCATTTATGTCAGTAGAATGGAAAAATTGGTTACATATGCAAAACATTAAACCTGTACTGATCTCCATTCATAACCCTCAATCTTACACATGTGAGAGGGTTATGAGAGAATTAAGTCGGTTATTTAGGGTATATCTTGAAAGAAATCATCGTGGTTGGGTAAACCAATTAAAGCAGGTATTGTCATACATTAACATGACTAGAAATGAGTCTACAGGCTTTACACCTATGTGTTTGCATTTTGGACAGGAAGAGCCAAGTGTAATTAAAACTTTGTTGCCTGTTATATTAGAGGAGCCAGATCACAATGATAATGTCATAAAGGCTAAATAAAATATGATAAAAATGGGAGAGAAATGGGGATTACAAGGGCCACAGCATCCTAGTCAGTTTAAGGAAGGAGATATGGTATTAGTTCATACACCTCATGTTAGTAATCCACAAGATCACAAATTTCAGAATTTTTTTAATATTTATGAGGGACCATATCGGATTGATAAAAAGGTTGGAACAAATGCTTATGTTGTTCATATGCATGATGGTTCGAGAGGAACCTATAATGCTAGAAGTCTTTGGCCCATACATTATGATTAGCTAGTAATTTAATTAATATTTTAATATAAATTTTATATTAACAATTTTTACTTATAGAATTTATGAAAATTGTAATAGAAGGATGAAAGTAGGTAAAATCAAAGTAAAATTTAAAAATAAAAATATGAAGAAAATGAAAGTAAAATTCAAAGAGTTGAGTAGAGAGAAGTTTAAAATAAATTATCTTAAAGGAAGTATAGATTATATAAGAGAAATTGAAAAGCTAAGATCAAACTTAAAATGATAAAAGATAGTCTGATAAATATAGATGCTCTTAAGGAAAATATAAACTTTATAAAAGATATTGGAAATGCCAAAGTTATACTTAAAGTTATAGATGGAAAGATAAATAATATTGATTTTCTTAGAGAGAATATTGACAAGGAAAAACATGTAGGGAAAGCAACGGTAAAATTTAAAGGAATGAGTGAAAAGATATTTGGTCTGAATATTGGTAGAAAGATGATTGATGAGGAAAAAGAAATTGGTCAAACCAAAATTAAACTTAAAATAATACATGGTGATGTGCTTAATGGAGATTTTTCTTGAGCAAATATAAATAAAGCAAGAAATTTAAGTAAACCTAAAGTTAAGCTGAAAAGAATTAATATAGAACAGAATGATTTTCAAAATGATTTCAGAAATTTTTATTACTGAAGTTGTATCACATCAATCTGATTTGCAAATTTTAAAGGATTATTTAGAAAATTTGAATAAATACCATTCAAAATTGCCCAGATATTGTTTTCAATTAAACATAGAACAAGTGAGTTAAAACAAAGACTCACTCAAGCTGATGATGTTTATCAAGATAGTTAAATGAAAGGTAATAGATTATCTGATAAAATAGCAACAGTTATTAATAAAATTAAGAATTATGTTAGTGCTTATGATCAAGTTATTATTTATGTAAATGATATAGAAGCAGAATCTAAGGAGATCATAGCAAAATCTTTAGATACTGATCCCAAAGTTATTTAAAAGCAATTGAATTATACCAAAGCGTTATATAAAAATCTTGTAAATCAAAGCAAACTTCTTTACAGAGTTCAACAAACTGAAAATTAAAAGGTACTTTTGATTATTATTTTTTTAAAGAAAACTTGGACAAAGATCTAGATGATCTGAAAGATAGATATAAACAAATGAATATGGTTATTAATAAGAAAAGTAATATTCTTTAAACCATGTTAGTCCTTAGAAAGATTACAAACTTGAGAAGTATTTTTTTTCAATATCTCATAATTCATTAGTTATTTGCAAAGGCATTTTTTTTCCAGTGGATTAGGGGGTATTGTAAATATCGATAAATCTATCTATATCTTAAAAATCATTTGTTATTAAAAAAAAAATTCTTTGAGTTGATGTTTATATATGAAGTATTATTATTGATTATGGTTATTAGTTATAGATGTTTGGATATATTATTTTATTTATTTGTTGATGGTGCATCGTTGTGAATATTTAACTATTGTTATTATTATTATTCTTAATGGTGAGATGTTTAATAGTAATACATATATGTTCTAATTATTATAAATAAATAAAGACATATAAATTGTTGATTATAAAAAAAATATTTTATTTGTGGTGATTATTAAAAAAATGTAATGTTATTATTTATGTATATATACATATATTTTAAAAGCTGTCAAATAAATTTTCGATTTAATATTTTTTTTTATATGGTTAATATTTTTTTGAATGTTAATTGTTTAAAAGAAAACATATGAAACAATGGTTTTTAAAACAGCATTTGCTGGCACGTGGAGAACAACAACGGCAACAATTAAAAACTGTCAAATAAATTTTCGATTTAATATTTTTTTTTTATATGGTTAATATTTTTTTGAATGTTAATTGTTTAAAAGAAAACATATGTAACAATGGTTTTTAAAACAGCATTTGCTGGCACATGGAGAACAATAACAGCAACAAAAATAAGCCATTATTATTAGGATAGTGATTAAACAAACAAAAGGATAAAAATTTGTTGTACTTTGTTTCTTTGAAATTGCCATTCTTAAGAATAGTGGAATAAGATAAATTTCTGTAATCAATACATAAACATGACTGGCTAATATATATATATATATATTGCAGCCAAGGGACTGTGATGTAATATATATATATATATATTGCAGCCAAGGGACTGTGCTGTTTCCTTTCATTTATTCCAAAGCAGTTTAAAAAGAAAAACTAAGGAAATTTCAACACATGAATTTCAACACGTCTGAAACCGAAATTTGACATAGCTATCTGGAATCTATAATGGTCAATCTAATAATAATCTGGAGGTAACTAAAATTAATATATTGGATTTAACATTTCAATTTATTTATTTATTTTTCAAGGAAAGAAATTTTAGAAGGATAAAAATATACATACATCCAAAAATTGACAATTTTCTCTAATGTGATAGTTTCTTCACTTTAACTAGAATGCATTCTAATATTAAATAAATAAAGGAAAAAAAAACAATGAAATAAGTTGACTTTGAAAAGAAAAATAAACAAGTTAAATTTTAAAACAAAAGGTAGTAAATAATTTTATTAATATAAATGATATATATATTTTTGAGATCGATATTCTTTTTTATTTAATTATAAAAATAAAACCTTTTTATAAATATCATTCTATTTAATTCAAGCGTTTTGTTTTCTAAAAAACAACAAACGTTTAACAGGTGTTAAAATTAACACTTAAGTAATTTAAAATTCTAAAGTATGGCTTATAAGTTTGGGTTGCATATGGGTTGCTATATGTATATTTTAATAAGTAAAATTTATATACGCAAATTTTATTATAAAAAAAAAATTTTTTTTATTATTTATTTATCTAATTTCATTTTTTTAAACTTCATATAATAATTCTTATGCAGACCTAAACAATAATTTATATATGTGCTGGATATAATATACTTTTATTTTTGTTAATTTTTAATTTTGAATATTTAAAAATATAGATATGGATTTATGTTTATAATAATGCATACTTGTTAAGCACAAATATGTCTTTATCTATTTAACATATATACTTATTGCAAGTATATATGTATATATTTTTTTTGTATTTGGGTTTGTATTTAAAACATTGATATTACCTAAAATTAAACCATAATATAAAAATAAAGGATGTACTATTTGTTTTATAAGTAATGCCTTTGTAATTTATTTGAAAGATTATTAATATTTTATTCTTATTTTTCTTTTAGTGCCAGAGTCATTATAAAATTAATTGAATTCACAATTTAATAGAAGATAACTTTGTATTTCACTTATCGTTTAGTCTTTAAGATACTTACACATATTATTGTTCATTGATATGTTTAGATATACATAAATTTACTTATTAGATGTGTATATTGAATTTAATAGAATTCCCTTTGTTTCTGATATATATTTGATTAGTTAGTTATATCAACCTTGAAAATAAATTATAAGGATAGATCTCATTGCTCTATATGATTTTAGATTTATTTCATGTATAGCTAGTTGGAAGGGCATATAAACAATTTATTTAAATAAAACTGGGATAATTTTATATTTCTTCATTTAAATTATACAATTTATTATATTGGGCTTTCTCAACAATTGGATTCATTTAGATTACATATATTCCATTACATTTATCATCCAATGTTTGAAGCATTATTTTCTTCTCATATATTGACATTCCATTACATTTGATGTGTAATATATTTATATGATATATTGTCCATTACATTTGGCACCACAAACTGTAGGTCCCAGTTAACTGATGATTGGTATAATGGAGTAAAACTATGTTTCATTACATTTGGACGCCACAACGTGGTCAGCATATTATGTTTGTTGAATTGTCCATTACATTTGGCACCTCAAAGTTAGGGGCTTGGTTAACTAATGATTATTGTTGCAAAAGTTCATATGTTTATTTTCATTTGAGATCATATATACATTGTCCATTACAATATATATATATATATATATATATATATATATATATATATATATTATATATATATATATATATATATATAAATGAATATAAGTAGAAATAAGCAGTCATAAATTTTTGTAGATATTTTTATATTTCTCTTAGATTAATAATTACTATAAAGGGTTAAATAACTCAATATAAAACAGAATTTTATTATAAATTAAGTCATTTAAAAAGATCTAAATAAATATTAATATTGTATTATTATTACTCTGATTTAGAAATTTAAAAATAAGCATGTTTTCTGATAAATTGTAAAAATGATTTTTTTTGAAATCTTGTAATTAATTGATATATCTCTATGTAAATAAAAACATGTATATGTCACCTTTATAAAACTTTCAAATGGATTAGATGGATTGAAAATACTCACAGTTTTATCACCAGACCTAACCAAGATTACAAAAATATTGATAAAAAATGACAGTTCAGTTTGAAAACGCTCACAGTTTTTATCACCAGACCCACCAAGATTACAAAAAGACTAATAAAAATGACAGTTCAGTTTGCCTTGTAGCTTTTGTAAGAATTATCTAGAAAAGTCTGGTTTTAATATTTTAAGCAGGTGGCCAAATTGGCCAGCTGCAATGTTTGGGTATTTTTTGAAGACAGTTTTTATCTTAATATTTTTGTGAAAATAGTTGACTTAGGACTAGCTGCAATGTTTGGCTAATATTTTTGTAAGAGTTAGCTGCAGTTGGTTGGTAACTGTAGAAAAGAGTGGCCACAGTTAAACTATCTGCAGAGATATTTGGCAGAATTATACTGACTTTCCATGAAGATGTAGCTGGAGTCCAGAAGAAGCTGCTCTATAGTTCACTGCTGGAGTTGACACCCATGAGGTCCGTGACAACTAATGAGTCTAGCTTGCTTAAAGATGTTCTAAAAAGACAGCTGCTTTTACTGGAACAATTTTTTGACAGAAGGAAGATCTTTGCATGCCAAAAAGTCACATGAACTACACCTCTTGATAATTGATTGGTCTATACTTTTCTAATGATGATGACAAACAATCACAAAAAACAAGCTTACCAAGAGAAAACTTGAAAAAGTGGTAAATGTATGTTGCTATCTATCTATATGCAGATAAGCACAGATAAACATATATTCAAAAGTGTGATGTCTTAAAAGTTTCTAATATTTAAATTGGAGACTATAATTAGGTAAAGATACCCCCTAGTAATGTTACATATTAAAAAGAAATTCTTAAAGTGAGATATATAATATATAAGATTATTTTAAATCATTTATTGAGAAAAGAAAATGACATTTTGAAATTTATATTTTTAATTGTATAAAATTATGTTATTTTTTATTTACTAAAAAAGGAACATTTTAAGAATGCCTGGATTTAAAAAACAAAAGGTAAAGAATAGTTGATTCTATAATTTACATTTAAAGATGTTGATAAGCAATAGGATATATATATATATATATATATATATATATCCTATATATATATATATCCTTTTATGTATATATATATATATATATATACATAAAATTTAATCAGTTTTGTCATTATTGAAGGTCTATTGAAATATATTAACTGTATATTATAAATTGTACATTTGTGTGCACACATATGTAAACTATCATGTAATAACTTGAATTTTGTATTAATCACATATATGCATTTATGGAAATCTATTAAGAAGTATTGTAAATTAATGTGATAACTATAATTTTGTATAATAATTTTGTAAATCACAAATATATTTTTATTGTACATTAATCAAAATCAGAAGAGTTAATTTATATGTATAATCACATAGACCTTAATTTCAATTTTTTGTTATTGCTGTTAATAAACTTGTATTCAATTGTTAAAAAATGTTTTCATAATTTCTTGGTCACATAACAATAAAAGAGCTTAAGTTTTCTGAGCTAGATTCAAGTATGGGCTGGATATATAAGTGGGAGAGGTATATTAGTGCTTGTGGGGCTTCAATCAATGATAAATCATCATCCTGGTTGGGGCATAAGATTATATTTTTTAAAGCTCCTACACTATATTTTGTTTTAGTTTAGTCTTAAAACATAAGTTTATAGTTGGCCAGTATATTAATGATACTATGAGAACATTGATGATCATCACCATATTTTAATGTCACATCATTATTGTTTTTATGATTATGCATTTTGATGGATTAGCATTTAAGATAGTGCATCCACATTATGTGTAAATAATTGCCCTAAGCTGGTATTCACTCAATAGTTAGCCTGGTCTATAGAAGACCTCTTGCCAATCCAGTCACTAGATTGCCTGTTGATAAATATTTGTATTAGAAACAGCCAGTCACAAGATAGACTGTTGATTTTATTTGATGTTGATCATTTATGATGATGAATAGTTATTTATTTTATTAACGCTTAGTAATATTATTTACTTTTTGATAATGCTGGTTGATTTGTAGTTAATTATAGTTGCTCTGAGAATGGCTGATATCCCAGAGATTGTCATATCTCATGTTCTCTTGAATATAAAATCGCTTATTATTTATATTTTTAGATGTTAAACATTAACATTTTTAATATAATATATCTTAAATATTATAATTTTTGAAAATTTTAAATTTTGTTTACTTGGGAGTGATGAGGTTTTGCCATCACCCCAAGTATGATCACTTTTATTCTCAATCTGTTCCTATATACACCTGGGTCTTGTTTTATGCGATAGATAGGTTTCTCAGAAAACATGTGCAAATGAAATCGTGCAAAAATAGACGTAACTTACATTGAAAAAGGGGGGATGCGGTCTGTGATTTGTCAAAATTTGCATAAAAGCAAAGCACCAACGTAAAATTACTTTAAAATTCGTGCAAAAAAAAAAAAAATAAGAAAATAAAATATGACTAATAAAAAATTTCAAATTTGAAAAAAAAATGATACAAGACAAACTTTTTTTTAACTATAATATTTAATTTTATTCAAAATAATATATTTTTATGCATAATTTACAGTACAGTAATTTAAATTTTTTTATACATGTTTTAATTATTATCGCTATTTGCCCAAAAAGATGTTCGTTTGCAAACTAGTAAAAAATCAGATTCTCATGTGATGTGATGTGATGTATTTGGCTTCTTCTTAAATGAAGTCAAGAATATCTCAGCAATTATTCCCTAGTGCCAAGTTCACTCTCATGTTGTGTTAATGGGTTTCTGTTGATGATGATGATGATTTTATTATTTGTTTATGAACTTAGACTTATGATAATAAAAAGACATGTATTCACCACTGCTGGAAAAAAATTAATTAAAACTAACAACTAAAAATTAAATTCTTATTTTTGTCTTTAATTTTCAATTCCATTTAAAAATCAAATTTCCTTTTACATCACATTAATTTCAAGTCGCCTGTAAGTAATTTTTAAATTGTTAATTACAATTAAAAATCAGATTTTAATTTTTAATTGTGCCCACTGCTATTACTGACCTTTTAAAAATAAACTTGTGGACACTAAATGATTAATAATTGATTACATTCTTTTTTAAAAAGCAAAAACAGAGTGTGATTTAAAATGCAAAATTAACACACACAATGTTTAAACAAATTTATATTATAATCTTGTAAAATTTAAAATGTGTATACCTAAAATGTAGAAATCATGATTTTAATTTCATTACTGCATAAAATCTTACTATTATAAAGCACTGAAAATAGTGAAATTACTAAGATGAAAGTCGAATTCCAATAATGTGCTATTACTTTCAATATAACATAAGTGCATGAAATTTATTATTTAAAGTAATAGCGCATTATCGGACTTCGACTTCTGGTGAAATACGAATCACGTAACTTCAAAATCATGTTAAATAAGTCCACATAAAAAGAGACCCAGGTGTGTGTATATATATACACACAACCAAAACTATATTATTGTTGTTATAATTTTAAAAAAATATTTAATGTATAGTTAATAGGGGATGATAATTCATATTGGCTATAGATAAATAATATGGCCAATATACAATGTGTATATGTATTATTCTTTGGATTTATTGCTTTGAATAGATTCATACATGGTTTTACTTTGCTATAATTCCTGAGATTTCATGTTACTGTAGGATATTTTAAGCTTATCTTAAAGTTTAAAAAGTACCATAAAATGCTGCACTTTCTTGAATATTTTACAATTAAAAAATCAATAATATAGGCATTCTGAGTTTGAACAAAGAGATAAGCCACACCTTTGGAAATTCTGATTGGCTGCTTCGATTTTTGCCAAACGAAAGTAATTTTCATCGATCCAACTTCTGTTTTGACTTCAAAATTGAAAATCATTGTCTTTGAATGTTTTTTTATTTTTCTTATATATTATGAATTATTTTCATAAAATATACAAAATATAGTTATTTTAGAAAAATAGTAAGATTCTAGTAAAAATTGTATACATTTACACAAATGTAAATTGAAAAAGAAACCATGAAAGTAAAAACAATTTTCACACCTGTCAAACAGTTAAAATTGCCCCAAGCTCTTTATTTGATTTTCAAATGAAAATTAATAATTTAGAGTATTTTTCTGATATTTATTTACATATTGTAATGCATTTTGGTAAAATATGCTAAAAATATAGTTATTTAAAAAATAGTAAGACTTTAGCAAAAAATTCTTTACTATTTCACAATGTAAATTGAGAAAGAAAGTCAATGATATATGCAACATTTTCTAATTGGTTAGGAACATTGTTTTTAAATTCCCCACTATAAAATATTTTTATAAGAATAAATAAAAAAATATTTTTGAAAAAACTTTTGTTCACTTTCATAATCTGAAAAATTATTAATACAATTTTTACAAACAAAACTAAAAATGAATATAATATTAAAAGATGAATATATTTTTATTGCTGATTCTGTAATTGACCAATCAAAAGTTTAGAGTTTTAAATCACTCAGCCAACTAGATTTACAGACAATTGAAGTTATAATAAATAATAACATCAATATTAAAATATTGTATATAAAATTAATATTTTTGTTGGTTAATATCTATAATAAATAATCAAACAATATGTTAATTATTGTAGATTATTAAATATTTATTATTACAATTTTTAAAACAATATTTTTTTGTATTATTTTTATTTATGTAAATTAGTTGATTTATAAGAACACTAGATATATGGTGAAAAAAGGAATATAATTTATTGGAATTATTGCCTGCTTGGTACAAGTGTGTGGTTTTTGATTAAAATAGAATAAGAAGAAAACATTGAACTGAATAACCCATATTTAAAATCATTTGTTTTTAAAACTAATTGTGTTATAATTATACATTTTAGTGATCAGAATTTAAAAAAATATGGACTTCTAAATGAATAAGTTAGAGGAAACAGTTTGTTTCCTCATTTTCTATAACATTTCTCAGGAAGTTAGAAGAATAGTATTATCATGAAATAACTTAATTATACAACAAATATCTTTCTTCAAAATTAATGGGGTGGGTTTATGATATAGAAATTATCTAACCCAATTCTCTCTTCAAAATTATAAATTTAACATAGATTAAGTATTGTGTAATATAAGTTTCTCACTTCAAAATTAATGGATATATCATAAGTTAAAATATATTGATCAAGAAGAGAGCCAAAAGGGTAAAATATATTATATTAAAAGTTATTATTTATTAATAATAATTCCACTTTATTATTATTTTATCAACATTGAGGGATTACTGTTAGGCCCAAAGAAGCAAATATGTAACATTAAATAGAATCATAATTCAGGGCAAATAAACAAAATGGTAATATAATTGTGTTTAATCTATAACAAAATATATTTTCAATGCATCTTTTGTAAAGTAATTTAATAAGACCTGTGTTTAGCAAATATTAATAGTAAAAAAAAATTAATTAGTCCTTAATAGCAAATGCAAATCAGTTATAAAGGTGATTGTATTAATTAAGCTCTATTTTATTAATATGATAAACATAAACAATCTATCAAAACCGATTATACGTATCAACATTAAATACATTTTAAACATGTATAACTCAAAGCAAAATAGATATATTTTTAATCTTTATATAGGAGTTAAATATTGGCAACTCTTTATAATATATACTTCTTCTCTATTTCACAATTATAATATCCAACTCAAAAACCTGATCTATACTGTAAATGATAAAGTTGTTTGATTATGTTATATATAGAGTTCGCAAAACAAACTCTTAACGAGCTTTGAGAATACCCTCAACCCCAGACCGGTTTCTGCATCTAGCATTGTCAGAGAGGTGTTAGGATATTCATTAGATTAAAAATACTAGGACTAGCCCAGCACTTTATTTAATGTATAACTATTGAGAAGAAAATCTGAAACTTTCAGACATCTATATGTCTAAAAATCCAGCTATCTAACTCAAATAGCCATATGGGACTGAATATGTCAATTTGAGTTATATACCTGTATTTTTAGACATATAGTTTGTCTGAAAGTTTCAGATTTTCTTCTCAATAGTTATACATTAGATAAAGTCCTGGGCTAGTCCTAGTATTTTTAATCTAATGAATATCCTAACACCTCACTGATGATGCTAGATGCAGAAACCAGTCTTGGGTTGAGGGTATTCTAAAAGCTTGTGAAGAGTTTGTTTGGTGAACTCTGTATATAACATTTGTAACAAGAGCTTTATTAAAATTAGGTCATGTGACATCTGACTTGATTTTTTATCAATTTATAAAATGATTGATTATTTTAATTGTATAAGAATACATTTTAATAAAAAATTTTTAAATATTTTATGCTATTACACCAATTTTATTTGAACAAAAGTGAAATATACTTTTAAGATTGTAGAATTATTAGTGAAAATAGATAAGAAGTATACTTATTAATTTGTGGTTTTTATTATTCTTATCTAATGTTTTAATCATAATCATAATGTAAATTTTGTTTTATAAAATTATTGTTGTTATTATTTACCAAGGTGCCATTGATATCTCTAAATATATCTAGTTCTCTAATTTCTTTTGGTGTTAATGCAAGATCTGTTAATAATAGGTATTGCATTTTGGTTTGCTACTATATTTATTCATTATATAACTCTTATTTTAATATTCTAATACAAAGGTTGGGCATATTTATAACTTGAACATTCCATTTGAATACAGGCTATAAGATAACTGCAGCTGGATTAATAATTAACATCTACCTGGTTGTACTATAAATATCTAGCTTGCATGGCATTCATCATCACAATTATCTGATTATAAATATTTGCAGGTTAGAATGTATATACAATATTGATGCCACACCTCATTTACATTGTAATTATGTATTTAATATATATATATATATATATATATATATATATATATATATATAATATATAATATATATATATATATATATATATATATAATACAAATTGATGTCTGTATTTCTTCAAAATAATATCCATAAACTTATAAATAAACATTAAAAAATACAATAATTAAAATTTGTTAAAAAAAAACAAAAAAAATATATAAACATCAATTAGGAGTGCTTTCAACTATCCTCATTGTCTTTGTCAACTAATACTTCAAAATTTCAACTTTCCATTAATTTCATGATCTTTACATTTGCTGCCTGCCTATGTTAATATATAATTACAAGCAAGAGTTAATCAATAAGCAGGCAGCAAATGTAAAGCTCATGGAATTATGGGAAAGTTGACCTTTCAAAGTGCTTTTAAGTGACATTTATATTTTTTGTTCTTTTTAACAAATTTTAATTATTCTATTTTCTAATAATTATTTATAAGTTTACACACATACAATATATATATATCCCCCCCCCCCCCCCCCCCCCCCCCCCCCCCCCCCCCCCCCCCCCCCCCCCCCCCCCCCCCCCCCCCCCCCCCCCCCCCCCCCCCCCCCCCCCCCCCCCCCCCCCCCCCCCCCCCCCCCCCCCCCCCCCCCCCCCCCCCCCCCCCCCATATATATAAAGTCAGTTAATTAAAACAAAATTGTAATTATAATGAAAATAATGAATTTAACAGTAATGAACTACTAAAAACAATCTTTAAATCTGCAAAGTAATTTTGGTTAATTTCTTAATTTAATGGCAGTTGAGGCAGGTTTAAGAAATTAACTGAAAGTACTTCTGCAGTTTTAAAGACTGTTTTTAATAGTTTATTACCATTACATTTACTTTTATTATATATATATATATATATATATATATATATATATAAAAGTAAATGTACTATATATATATATATATATATATATATATATATATGTCATATTATTATTACTATTTGCTGGATATTCCGTGTAGTGAAAAAGCTAAATGCTGACGTTTCAGTACAATATCAAGTACCTTCCTCAGAGCATCCTCTTTCTCAAATCATAAGAATGCATGTGAGATTTAAAATCATTTTTATCGTTTTCCTTCTCATATTTAAATTCTATTGGTTGAGAAGTTTTAAAATTTATTTTCTCTTCCAATAGCTTTTTCCAAATGTTGTTAATCTTCTTTAATTCACACCTTTCATTTATGGTCTTGGGCCTTTTAAAAATCTCTATAGCTTCTCTTAGCAATCTCTGATCATATTGTTCAATTTTTGCTAAAATATTTGTTTTTTTCAAAAATGATATCATGATTTGTTAATTTAGTATGAGAATAAATAGCTGATGAATTGGATTTTTCTCTCACTGCCAGAATGTGTTCTTTCTTTCTAATATTTATTCTTCGATTAGTCTGTCCTATATATGTATGTGGACAGACCCTACATGGAATTTCATACACACCATGACACTCCAAAGCAATTTTATCTTTAGGAAGAGGAAATATTTCACTAATTTTTTTATAAGTAGTGTAAATTGTGTGAATATTATTATTCTTTCAAATGTTACCAATTCTATCAGTTACTCCTTTAATATATGGCAAAATTGTCTTAATTTTTGATGTATCAAAATCTTTTTTCTTTTGATATGTATAAGCCCTATTAATAATTTTGTAATTAAAACCATTATGAAGAAGCATTTTAGTAGTAGCAAAAAGGTCCCAGTGAACATGGCTATCATCAGAAAGTCTCTTTGTTCTCTTTGTTTTTTTTCACCAGGACCATTTTGCTACTAATAAAATGCTTCTTCATAATGGTTTTAATTACAAAATTATTAATAGGGCTTATACATATTGTAGCGTTTACCGTTTTACTAGACCACTATATGCCCCAAATGTATATTTGAGCGTGAGTTGATCAAGCTGTATCAAGGAAAAAAAAAAAAAGAAAGTTGTATTTTTATATCCAGTTTTCAGGACTTCTGCACATGCTCGTACCATGCCTTTTTAATCTTATCCAGTCTTTAAAAATTTTATGTACTAAAGTCTTTATTTTCTTCAAGTTTTCAGCCATCTTTAATTAATTTGAGTATTTCTACTTTCAGCTTATCTTTTTTTCTTACTTTTGGAATTCTTTTGTTCTCTCCAATTACTGTTATTACTAATCACATAAAAAAAATACCGAAAGAATAATTTAACTTTCATTGTACGTTTTTAACAAAAATTATACTAATCAAAAAAAAATCTAAATTTACTTTTTTTAGCTTTTACCAAATGCCAATATATTTGTAACGTATATAAATAAACGTTACAATATCAAAAGAAAAAAGATTTTGATAAGTCAAAAATTAAGACAATTTTGCCATATATTAAAGGAGTAACTGATAGAATTGGTAACATTTTAAAGAATAATAATATTCACACAATTTACACTACTTATAAAAAAATTAGTGAAATATTTCCTCTTCCTAAAGATAAAATTGCTTTGGAGTGTCATGGTGTGTATGAAATTCCATGTAGGGTCTGTTCACATACATATATAGGACAGACTAATCGTAGAATAAATATTAGAAAGGAAGAACACATTCTGGCAGTGAGAGAAATATCCAATTCATCAGCTATTTATTCTCATATTAAATTAAAAAATCATGATATCAATTTCGAAAAAACAAATATTTTAGCAAAAATTGAACAATATGACCAGAGATTGCTAAGAGAAGCTATAGAGATTTTTAAAAGGCCCAAGAGCATAAATGAAAGGTATGAGTTAAAGAAGATTAACAACATTTGGAAAAAACTATTGGAAGAGAAAATAAATTTTAAAACTTCTCAACCAATAGAATTTAAATATGAGAAGAAAGAAAACAATAAAAACGATTTTAAATCTCACATGCATTCTTATGATTTGAGAAAGAGGACGCTCTGAGGAAGGTACTTGATATTGTACTGAAACGTCAGCATTTAGCTTTTTCACTACACGGAATATCCCGCAAATAGTAATAATAATATGACATCTTTTATCCGTGAAAACATTAGAATTAAAATATATATATATATATAAAAACTATAAGTGGCCAGTCAATTTAAAGTACAGCATAGGTTTATATTTCCATTTACTGTCCTGACACTAAAAACTTAAAAAATAATAGAGATAAAACATTTTTAATATTAAATTCTTAATTGACTGGGCATTAAAAAGAAACAAAATGCTTGTTTTTTCAATCACAATTGGAGTTTTAGATTTAACTTGAAATAAAAGCATGGAGGTTCAGAAATTAATTAAGTCAATCCCTATATTTATAGCAAGGGGTTGACTTAATTAATTTCTGGAACCCCATACTTTTATTTCAAGTTTAATCTAAAAACTTCAATTGTGGTTGAAAAAACAATTATTTCTTTTTCAGTGCACAGTCAATAAAACATTAAATATATATAAAATATCTTTACTACTATTACTACTACTACTACTACTACTATTACTACTACTACTACTACTACTACTACTACTACTACTACTACTACTACTACTACTACTACTACTACTACTACTACTACTATATTATTATTATTATTATTATTATTATTATTATTATTATTATTATTATTGTTGTTGTTATTATTGTGTGTATTTTTAAAATTTTATTTAAAATTATTCTTGAAAGGATTAATAATAAATTTATTAGTAGACGATGAGAAAATATTTTATAGAGTGTATAGTATGATTTATTTTTATAAATTCATTATGATAAGTTAAGACAAATTTATTTGGTTCAATATTATTATTTATTGTTTAGTACAAAAATTATTCATATTATAACATGAAATAATTGCTGGATTTAAGTCCTTGAATCTGTATGATTTTTAAGCAACATATAAAATCTCAGTTAAGTACTTTTTTGGGTAGTTTATCTATAGTCAATTCAGTATCTATACAATATTGTCATAAAGAAATGTTTTTAATTATAGAATGTAGTCTTGGACATTGCAAATTCTTTTCTTTTTTTTTTAATAAATCAGCAGACTTGAAAGAATAATTGTTCAAAAAAGCAATGAAATATAAATGCAATAAGTTGCTAATGTTTAATGATACCAAACATGTAACAAAAAAAAAGAAACAAGAATAATAAAAATTTTAATGAATTACATTTTAATAAATTTGATATTCCAAAAACATCCCCATCCAAAAGCAAATTGTTAATATATTATAAGACTTTTTTAAATTAACATCAAATATTGAAATTAGAGAACTTTAACACTGAAGAAGTAAACTGTTTATAAACAATAAACTAAAAATTAATATATATATAATTAAAAAAAACATGAATGTAACTATAATAATAGAATAAATTCTAAATAAAGGGATCATATTGAAATTAAAATCAAAAATAACCATTTATAAAGTTAACAACCTGTACATAGACCAATCCTTGTAGTCAGTTTGATATAGCAAAAAAAAAAAAAGATGCCAGAAATCAGTCATGTCTATTAAATATTTCAAGATTCCTTGAAGTATTTTTAATATCAAAGGATAAACAGCATTTGTTATTTATTTAAATCTTTAAATATTTTGTATGTGCTGCAATTTCAGTGTTATGATATAGTGTGGAGAGTGGTGGGTCATGTGAAAGTCTGTGCTCGTACCCTGTCTATTACATATAAGCTGCCGTAATAAATTCCCGGAATAAAATACCGTAATAAGACGTACTTAATTATCCAAAATTTTAAATTTCAAAAATATAACTGACACTAATAACTTCATAGATATTTTAATAGAGACTTTAAAAGATATTATAAACATATGATTATTTTTATTCGTTCACGATTATTATTTTTTTAGGTCTATATATAATTTTTATAATATATATATATTAAAAATAATTATAATAATAAAAGATCAATAATTTGGATAGTTTAGTAAAATATTTTTATAAAGTTGAATAAACATATTATGTTGTGTTTAAATTAAAAGGTTGAATTTAATTAATTTTGAAATATTATTTTTTATGTGAAACATGACAATGCTTAGTAATTGAGACATCTTTCATGTAATATTGGCGGGGAATTTTGGATAATAGTCAGACGATAGGAAAAAGAGGAGGGAAAGAAAAAACAAATGAAGCCAATAAGTAATTTAGTCGTCAGAAATGTTTGATAAAATTCAAACGATTATAAAGATAATTTTGTGCTATAACTGAAATTTAATTTATATTAGTATAAATCAAGATAATGTGTGTTGGGTAAATAATTATCATGGAATAAATAGCTAATATCTTCATCCAGTCAAGGTCATAGTTTGGAAGATCAAATTACAATTCTAAAAAAAAATGATAATGCAGGAAAAGTTGCCAGTGAATGTTATTATTATGGTGAACAGTCAAATATATAAGAATAATATTGTAATAACTGAAACACAGGCTTATTATATACCTGTGTCTATATATGTAATATAGGGTCTATGAGCACAGACTTTCAGATGATCCATCACTCTCCACTCTATCTAATAACACTGATACACTCAAGCACACATATGCTGAAAAGATAATCACCAATATATGTATTTCATGCTAATTATCGTCTCGTACACATATATACTATAAGTGCTCAGATATATATTAAGATAGACAATCCTCATACTTTAAAGGACAGGCTCCAATCTACTACACACTCCAATTCTTCAACCATCCATCCAATTGAAAATCTGATGAAGGAATGCTATAAGGCCACCCTGAGGCCGAGATTCTTGTCACACCCATGTTGACCTAAGGTCAATGTGAACCCCACATGTACAGGACATAATCCATTAAACACATATGCATTGTAGAGATGTCTGCCCATTCTTGCATATGAATTTAATGGATTATGTCCTGTACATGTGGGGTTCAGATTGACCTTAGGTCAACATGGGTGTGACACGAATCTTGGCCTCAGGGTGGCCTTAGAGCATTCCATAATCAGATTTTCAGTTGGATGGACGGTTGAAGAGTTTGAGTGTGTAGTAGATTTGAGCCTGTCCATTAACGTATGAGGATTGTCTATCTTAATATATATTTGAGTACTTATAGTATATATGTGTGGGAGATGATAATCTGGACCAACTGATGATTGCTGGTTTAGCATGAAATACGTATATTGGTGATTATCTTTTCAGCATATGTGTGCTTGAGTGTATCAGTGTTATTAGATAGAGTGGAGAGTGATGGATCATCTGAAAGTCTGTGCTCATATACCCTATAAGAATAATATTGATTTATTTCCAGCAGTTAGAAGTTGGACAATTTTTCACATAAGTGAAAACAGTTTCAGATATCTGTACTTCAATATATATTTAAAAAGATAATTTAACTTTATGATATAAAGAAAACTAAAATAAAATCAGAATAAAAATCTTTAAAGAATAACTAACAGAAATGTGGAAGACAAATAATCGATATAATAATTAAATTGATTTACATGATTAAAACTGATTCTACAATATTTTTTTAAGATGATATACTTATAGTATTGTAAATAGGAATAATTTTATTTAACTGACTTATAAATGTTTATTTGGAATAGTTAATAATAAATGCAAAAATAACTCATAGGAGTTAAACTTGTCCCATAGAAAAGAAAATATATAGATTATGAGACTTGATGTCAATAAACTGTAATATAAACATAGAAATAAAACAACGAACTTATTTATGATAAATGGTTTTGATCTATACTTTAAAAACACTTGACATAATCCAGTAATCTACTAATTTCAGTAAATTTATAATAATGGAATACAAAAATATCTGATTATTAAAGCGTTTCAGAGAACATTTAAACTTTAAAAATAATAATAATAATACAATCCTCGTTTTATTATAATTGCATCGGTTTTTCAAATATTGAAGAGGCAACCTATCAGATAATTGACAAATGCGTTCAAAGTCCCGATGTGGAAAAAAATCTGAATTATCAGCGTTATATACTGCAAGAAAATCTGCGCTATCAGTTTTACATATGTATAAACGAAAAAAAGCAACAACTAAATAACAATTTTCGATTCTTTGGATAGGAATTAGATAATTACTAACTTTATATATATATATATGTTATGAAGTTAATCTTCATTATGTTAAGAATTGTTTTATATGTTTAATGTTTTAAGTATAATTTTAGATATATTTCAAATGAGAACGTTATAGATACGAAGTAAATAGAAGAGTGAAATGGGTCAAATAATGTTCTAAGTTTTATTATAAAATCATATTTTAAAATATAAGTTGATTTGTATAAGGTAATGCTAAAAAACCAAGTAATATAATAGTAAAAATAACCAAATGTATGATAATGAAATGTGAAGAAAAGTAATCTGAAAGGATTAAAGATGGGTGGATGATAAACTATATGATACAATAAGTAAACTTGTGATCCCAAGTTAAAAATAAATAAATAAATATTGACTATTGTCAAATTATACTGACACTTTGTTTTGTAGTATATCACCAGGAGATTAGAAAAATAATTAATGGAAAGATAATATTATTATATAGTTATGCTGATTTATTGTATTATGTATGCCTGTGATCCTTTTTATAGTTAGATAGGTTGTCATTCCAGGAGATAGTCAATGTGGTAAATTGTAATTTTCCGAAGAACTGATAAGAACATAATGAGGTTAATCTAAGTGATACTCATATATGTAGTTGGATGTTATAATGTGAGGAATTTCCATAAGATGAATGTGATCAAATCCACAAAAGCTTAATGGAAAAGCTTTGATATTACGATAGTATCATTAGGAATAAATCATTACTTGCCATGAGAGTACACCTTATTTAGAAAGGTAAATAAAACCTCCATTGTATATTTGTAGCATTTGAGTCCAGCAGGCATCAGTTTCTTATCTACAGAATGTTAATTATGAAGAAAATAAGGTAGGCATAGTATATAGGTGGATTTATAAAAAGAATATACTAGTTTATCTAAGTGTGGAAAATTGTTTAAATAGAAAATAAAAATGTATATACAAAACAAAGGTTGCATTAAGTAATTAATTTTAAAGTGACAGTATATGAAAATAAAAACAAATGGGATTAATAATGAAAATAAACTAAAAAAAAAGTGAATGAAATGAGTGATGATCAAATGGTATTGTATCTTTGGGTTTATTATGGGCATTAATTTTATAGATTTTTAGATGATAAAAATAATCACATTCTGACAGTATGTGATGTGGTTGTTTTGCATTCATAAGGATAATAATAATATGTATCTTAAATAAGAAATATACATAAAATATGGGACCTATAGTTTAAAAAAAAATAATGATAACAATATTATTCGCAAAAATAAGAAAAATAGATTCCTATAAGTTTAAAATTTTTGTTTGGTAGGTAGTTGTCAGTGGTTTTCATTATTGTATATAATTGTGCAAATGTTAAAGAAATTACATGTGTTATATTTTATTGTTATTCTACATACTATTTAAAATTCTGTTAATTATTATTATTTATGTAAATAAACTACTATTGTAAATACAGTGGTTGAGTGCAGTCTTTGTTTCAATTTGGAATTATTTTCACCACTTTGTCATATCCAAACAACAAATTATTGGGAGTATTATATAGAACAAAACTGATAGATTTAATTGTTTACTAAATTCAATCACAATTACTTGAATGAGAACATTTAATAGCATTATAGTTTTCATTTTAAAATGGTTATATCTTTATAGCCACATGGAAATTTCTTATGAAAATATATTTGAGTTCATTTCAAATACCTTCAGAAGAGTATATGAATATCAGATATTGATATGAGAATATTTTAGACAATTTAATTAAAGTTAACAGAGTATGTAAAACCAAGAAAGTTGATTATTTAGCTGACTAATGTCTAAATGAAAGTTAGTTTGAATAATGATTATATTTTAAGATGATAATAAAAGTAGTTCATTTTATAAGTAGTAGTTAGTTATAAGTTATAGTTATATTAATGGTTAGAAAATATGATGATGATTTATAATTGGGAATTTATTATTCTTGTTAAAAGATATACTAATCCTAATAAAATGAGTTGAAGTATATTATAATGTTAGATGTGGTTATGATTAAGATGATTGGATCTTAATAAAATCCCTCTTATTATTCAATTATCTTAAATAGAGCAATTGTTATGTTATAATATTGGGATAAGTAAGAACCTTGAGATATGCATAAGGTAGTAGTTATTATTATAAAAGATATAAGATTAAAATAGATTTTATTAATTTGATGGGATTAATTCAAGATGTCATGTATATATATATATATATATACATGACATCTTGAATACATGACATATTATATATATATATATATATATATTAAAACCCACTCTCTTGTAACTGTCTTTGTAAATCTATCTTAGTAATTATTTGATTGATAATTGTAATCAATTGTTGAGTCTCGGGAAATCATATTTTATATGATTTATGGTTTAATGTTAGAGCTAGGCGATAGATAAATTCAAAGTATATAGTAAGAAATGTAGAGATCCAGGGCAAACAAGTTGTAGTAGAAAGATAGGTTTTAATGCTTAAGTGTCTAGTCATATTATGGCCTAATCTTAAAACAAGAAAGATAAATTAGAAAATATAATAATTAAATGTTTTTTTTTGTTATATAAAATACACATAAGAAAAGGAAAGGTTTATATATATATATATATATATATATCAATTTTCATTTTACACTGGTGTTGTTCATTTTTTGTCGTCTTCTTTTTATTTTGACCTTTTTAAACTAATAATTTATTTAAGATTCTTGAGAATACAATATTAAAAATAAGTAAAGAAAAGAAAGGTAAGTGAATTATATTTAAAATATGTTATGAATAATGTTAATAATAAGATGAGAAGAAGTACATGTGGGATTTGTTTATAAAAATTAAAAAAAAGGATTTGTAAGTTATATTTTATTTTTAAATACACATTTCAAATTATTTGTGATTTTAAAATTATCGGTATTATTTTTTTTATATTAATGTCTATAATACAATGCTTAAATGTTTGAAAAGAAGTTAAAAAGAATTATCTTTCAATATATGTGTGAGTCTAGTAGATAACAATTAAAGTTTGGGTAATGCGTGACTCATGAAATGCAAGATTTTAGAAATGCTATGAAAATTGTATAAATAATAGAGAAATGCATGCAAGGATCATGAACATAACGATTATTACTCTATCTATGAATTTAGGTAAAGTAACAAAATTTTGATTTTATTAATTTGATTTTATCATTTGAAAGAAGGAAAATTTCAATTTGTTCTTGACATGATGTCTGAGTAGATAAGCCAGCTGTCTAATGATTTATTCTTCTTGCTGTTATCTGACAAATTACATCAATAGAAACATGTGTAGGTAAAAAAAACAATCATATTAAATAATCATTCTCATCTTGGAGAAATGAATCAAAGCTATGATTTCAAAATCATTTCAAAAACTTTTGATCAATTTTATTACTTCATCCTGTTATCATTATCAGAAGTAATATTTAAAAAAAACGAATTAAAATTATTTTAAATTCACGCTTTCCCCAAACAAGATTTTATCAGCCATATTAATGGGGTTTCTATGGTATCCAGCATCAAGATTGAAATAGAGACTATTGACGTTATCTTTGTTATTAATAAATAAAAAATATATTGTAATATTGCATCTTACATAGCTAGATGAACCATTGAACACCTCATCACTGAAAATGTTATAACTCAGCACATCAATCTTCCTGATATAGAAGCCACTATAGATTATATATGTAAATATAGTAAAAGTAATCCAAATAAAGTATGATTTACATTTATTTCTCTTTATTAACAACTTTGTTGTAAATAACTGTGCAACACATGCCTAATTACAATATAAACATAAAGATGACTGAATACAATTGCAAGCAACAAATCTATAACAATTTAAAGGAAAGAAATAATGATTAAAAACCTTTATCATTAATGCCTTATATATATATATATATATATATATATATATATATATATATATATGATTTTTAAAACATTACATAAGTAATCAACTCAAGACATGAACTTAAACCCATGATTTAAAAGAATCAAATTAACTAAAAAAAGAACAACACCACATTGGGTAATTGGTAAAAGATATGTTTTGAATGATGTTTTTCTTACAAAAGAAATAAAAACCTTTGGCTAATCAACATCCATTCTGTAAAAATTGTGATCGATCTTCATGGTCAAAAATAATGATTAACAACCATCAAAAACAAGACTATAAAACAACAAAGAAATTTTGAAAAATGAAGAAAAATGAAGTAAAAACAGGGAACTCAATTTGACTAATTGAAAATTTCAAACCATTTCAAGAATAGTTTGAAATCCCTAACTGAAAAATCCTATCAATTCTAATCTGAAATTCTCAAGAGAACATCTAGCCACTGAGTAAATTCAAAGGCTATATTTAAATATTCAGATAAATATATAAGTAATGATGCATGGCTAAATATAAATTGACTTTGTGAAAAAGAGTCTGTCAACTATGGATCTATAATTGCAAAAGAAAAAAAATATTCAACATACACTGGCAGATATCCACCTACTTTGAAGATTGCATCTAACACACTACTCAGATTTTAGGATTCCATCTTGATGACCCAAGTGATACCATATAAAAAAGTGAATTTTAAATTATCAGAAGGAATTTTCTACAATGTTCAAATTCAACTAACTGAATTGAGAATTATAAAACGTGGACATTCTCAATATTAATAAGAATTTTTTTCTTCTTGAGCTTAAAAATTTTTAGGTTGATATTGTTTAATTATCCTCATGCATATATATATATATATATAATTTTTTCTCTTCATAGTAAGTCAATCTCTCATTTAGATATTTTAAAAAGAAAAAAAAAACACTACCATTTTAATTTTTTAACTGAAAATAAACTATAATAGTTGGTTTCAGATGAATGCCATCATCATTAAAGATGAAGATAAGTGTCTATTTTGTAAAACATTTACTGCCTTCATGAACATAAGAACAGTGTTATTTGTTTGTCCATACTAATTTTGCTTATTATTTTATTTATTTTTTGGTATAAATGACTAAAAACTTTTAGTATAATGGAACTTTACTACTATTACTGAAACAAATAATGGCAAGGGGGATCTTAAAATCATGATTTTTGGGGGTTAATAATTTCAAGGACTCTAAATTAACAAGGAAGCAGTATACTGATTAAAAAATAATCTTTTTTTTTATCTAACTTCAACTATACAATAGGATGTCAAATGATTATTCTTTGAAAGGGAAATATTGATATGATAATCAAGGAATAAACATGGATGTCCAAAATCAATAAATTTTTTTTTTTTTTGTAAATAAAATTGTTAAATGTATTATTTTAATGTAAATTCAATTGTCAGTGTAGTGTCTTATATGATTATCAATTCATCATACTCATCTTTTTATAAAATAATCTTAACATACCCTGAAATAGAATACCATGCATATACTCCTTGAGCTTTAATCTTGAGACATAATGGAAATTAAAATGGGAAAGAATGAATGAAACTGTAAAAAAAAGTACCCTGAAACTTCATATAGGTTTATCCCATTCTTTCATGTTTATAATCAAAGTTGGCCATGAGTTGAGAATCTTAAAAATTTTACATTTTCCCATCTTTTCCCCACTTTGATGATCGATTAGGTATTCCTTCAAAAATGGGCTGGTCCCATCTCATTACAATATACATGAGAAAAAGGATTAATCCATTATAATTGGGGTTTAAACTGACATGTATGCATATTTATTTATTACTATATAAAAATAACAATAACAAAATAACAGGTATTATTATTTTTAAATATAATAATATTGTATTTATAATACACACATATTTATCATATAGTGTAAATATGTTAAGTAAAATCTGTATTGGCATTTATATAGAGATAAACACTGCTTAATTTTTTTTATAGTAGTAGTAGCCATGTTTAGAATTATTCATTGATCATGAAATACATTTAAAGAGTGAATTTGCTTGCATAATATTTTTTTTATATAAATAAGAATAATATATCTATATGTGTAATACTAATGACCAAGAGAATCATTTTCAAGTGCTTATGAAGAAATATTTATTAGAGTCATTTTAATATTATCTACAACACCCCCATTAAAATTTATAAATTTAAGCGTAGGATAGATGTGGTCATGCTTTTGTTGTATTTAAATGTTTATCGCTGAATGAAGGGATTAAATTAAGATGTAGTTTATACTTAAGTATTTGATAAAGTAAAACGTAGTTTAAAGAAATAGATATATATTATAGTTTGATGTTATTTTTTTAATTAAATTGAAGAGTTAATTTGATTTTGCCACAATAATGGATTTCTGATTTTGAATTTGTTGTGTAGTAATAAGTTGAATTATTATTACTATACATCATTAAGCTATATAACACAGTCTTCATCTTATATATAAAATGAATTTTGAATAAATATGTTAGTAACAAATGTTATTTAATTCAAGTTTCACAAAGCAATAAAAAATCCTATATGATGAGATGGCTATTATTGTTTCTGTTATTTTTATTTTATTGTTGCCATTCTCAAATATATCATAAATAAAATATGAACCAATTATTTTATTTAAAGAATGACTTTATTTAGTTTATTTTTATTTTAAAACTACATACCTACCTACACTTCTGGGTCATAATATAATGCTTGATTTTATTAATTTAGTTATTTTACCCTGAGAATATTCAAATGCTATTTGATTACTTGTATAAACTTTGACTTCTACATTACTGACTATTAAAGGATTATGATATTAAAATAAATTATTTAGATTTATTTATTTACAAAAATATAATCCAGATTCAATAAAATATCTTTTTTGTTTGTGAATTATATTTAACATGTAATCTTAAGTCTCATTAGTTTATTTTACTATTAAATTTTGAACCTACAGTTTTACAGTTTAGAGAAATAGTCAACTTGCATGCATTCTTATTTATTATTATTAGAGTGTTGACTAAGAGTCAGCCTAGGTCCCATATTATTTATCATTATTATTTGGCATATACAATAATGAAGTTTCTCTTTCTTCATATGTTTATTACCTGAATTAAAAACCTCCTTTTTAATAGTTACAGCTTGGTGCATAAAGGTTATAGAGCTTTCTTAAGAGGACTTTCTCACATTGGGTCGATTACATTATAAAATTGTTTTTTTTTTTTTTTTAAAAAAACACTCTCACAAAAAATCAAACTCACTAAAGAGACAATGATTATGGTGCAACAAGGGCTGTGAAAGCGCTTAGTCTTCAAAAATTATAATATAAAAAAGTCTACAAATTATTATATAAAAGTTTCACTGCAATGTAGCAGCATATTATTAATTACTAAATAAAATAGTACATAATATTTACATTAGTGTGGTAATTTAAATACGCTTATGAAATAACTCTATATATATATATATATATATACTTGAAATAAAATACTAGTTTATTACTTCACCTTTGATTATAATTAATACTGTATATATATATATATATATATATATATATATATATATATATATATATATATATATATATATATATATATATATATATATATATATATATATATATACTTAAGGATGTTTATAACAATTCATGTCAGAACAAGAATACAATATAATAATAACTAACATAATCACAAATAAAATAAGTTTAATTATATTCTCTCATTACAAACCATACAACTATTATTTACAATTTTGACAAAAATGTTATATTTATTACCTATGTCAATTGTACATTTCTATATGGTTTTTAAAATAATATATATCTAGTATATACAAGCGCTTTATATATAATATTGTTTTTAGATTTTTGATATGTTAACTTTAATTCATTTATCCACGGTGGATAATTTCATAAATCATAATTTTATATTAATATTTAATGCAATAATTGTTACGTATATATATATAAGTTCCAACCAGTAAACACCTAAACATTCACAGTAAAATATAGTAATCAATATTTCTCACTGCTGTCAAGGTAACCTTCACACCTTTTAATAGCAAGAATGGAATAATAATGTTAAATCATTTCAAATAGATGCAAAGTATGTAAGTAGTTCAAAGAAAAATAGAAACAAAACTTTTGATTTATGTATATAGTAAATATACCAAACATAACGCAATAATCAAAATTAACTGTAAATATTTAATATCATCCAGTTTTATAATTCATACTTTATTTAAATAAAATATAAAATTGTGAGATATTTACCAAATTTTTAATTACTAGCATGAGTAGATTAAATTTTTTAAATTTTTATTAATGATAAATATTTTGAGTTTGAATAAGCACCAGTATATTTGATATTAAATTACTATTTTTCCTGCTTTTTTATCTTATTAATACACTTTTTGCACTTGCAAACTTATTTAAAAAGTGAGAATAAATTGTATTAACAAGATGATAAATATAATGATAATGATGGTGATGATGATGATGATAATAATAATAATAATAATAATAATAATAATAATAATAATAATAATAATAATAATAATAATAATAATAATAATAATAATAATAATAATAATAATAATAATAATAATAATAATAATAATAATAATAATAATAATAATAATAATAATAGTCCCACAACAAGCAGTCCACCTTTAAGAAACAAATATATTAGTTTCTATTTTTATCATCAGCACACTTTAAACACAAATTTGATATGGTAAAAATCTTATTTATTTATCATGTGTTTTTCCCAATTGGTTGATACTCTTGTTTTCTGTTTTGTTGTAATTTCTTATTAAAATTTTTGTCAGAAATTTAATTACATGGTTTCAAAAACATTATATGATCAGGCTTCTGCCATTATCACCAGTTTTTAAGTTCAAAGTACAAAACTCCTGCAAACACACACTAATATTCTTAGCAACAATGTCATAAGCTCCTCAGTTAAAAGTCCAAATCTTAAGCAAACTTACACAAATATTATCAATAACTAAGTACAAATCTCTAACAGCAAAAGTAACATTTCAATTGCTTCAAACAACAGCTTCTCAGTTTAAAGTTCAAATCTCAAATAATCATTTGTAAATGCTAGTTGTAACAATGTCAACATCTCCAATATCAAAAATTTTAATATTCCATTTGCTCCAATCACAAGTTCCTCAGTTCAAAGACAAAATCTCAATAAATCATATGCTAAAGTCCTGGTATCCTCACTGCAACAGGCCAGCACTGAAGAAAGCCTCCCAATAACACCAGTCAACATCAAGATAAATGAACTTTTATCCTGATTATATGAACTTTATATTCCCTCTCTTTTTCCTAAATCAGCAAGACCTCCCACACAGCTGAAGTTCACAATATTGTCAATCTTATATAACATATTTATATAATGTCTTTTGTTTGTTTCCTATAACATAAGTTATTACTATTGTCATTAATACAAATCATATATAATTACTAGTGAAAATTTTTATTCACTGAAATATTCCTATGAAATCTTATTTCCATTAATTGTACTATAATTGCATATATTAAAAACTTACCCTGTAACCTATCACTTGCATATCTATTTGAACAATTTTTTCTAGTTTTTGTAATTGATACTATGCTTGTTAAACCTGCCATGCCATTATACCCTGATAAAATTATTATAAAAATTCATATAACCTATATATAAAACCAATAAAATATATTGTTGAAACATAAAAATAATAATAATAAAATTTAATTGTAACACTTCTATTAATGAATAGGCTTAATCTTTTAAGTAAAAAAAAATATATACTTTTTCCAATATCTATTTTAAAAACTTATGTCATGCAATTTATTTCTGTAAAATATGCTCTCTAGTGCATTACAATGAAATAAATGATTCATTTAAATTTATAATTCAACTGTAAATACTGAAATAATAATAAAATCGTTAAAAGTACAAAAAAGTTTGGCAAGGCAATTTTAATGATGATGAGGTTGAATAATTAAGCAATATTATTTATTATCTCAATTTTCTTCCAATCAAAAAATTAACAGTTATAGATTGTAATTAATTAATTATAGTAGATACATATACATGCTTATAAAAATATTTTATGTAATCAGATATTTATACAAATGTATTATTATAAATAATTAATGGAATACCCCTGATGCCATGTAATTACTATCAACTCAGCTTCTGGAAACTTTATAAAATTATGCTAAAAATTAAAACAAGCAATGTTTTAAGTACAATTAATTAAGCTTGTAATTTGTAAAAATTGGACTGAAAATATAATTAAAAAAGTTCAACTAGAGATGTGATTAATATAAAAAGGTAGACCAAACTTTTATACAGATACATAGATTGAATAAAAAAATATTATTGGATTACTAAGAATGTTTTTAAAAAGTCAAATAGCTAAACGTGTAGTGAGTCTTTAGTATAACAGCTTTAGCAAAGTAGATACATTTTCAAATATTATTTTCTTACCATAACATACATTTTAAAAGAGTATTTTTTTATTATAAAAGCTACAAAGATGTGTTTTTTTCTACAAAAATGATTCAAGTGAAGTTTTTAATGTTCAAATATTTATTTAAATTAAAGCATACATATTTATTATTATAAGATATTAAAAGCCTGAGATAATATCCAGTAAAATATAAGCATGGAATTGGTAGAGTAATTATTATATTTATATTATGGCAGCATTTAATGTGGAAATCAATAGGTATCTGCAATAAAGTAAAAAAAAAAAAACATATTTTAAATAATTTGATTTTAAAATGCTTTTTTTTTAAATATTAATTTTTAAGCTTATTATTGAATAAAAGTTTGTATATTTATTCAATAAAAAGACATCCATTGTGAGTTAATAAACTTTTAAAAGAATTTCTAAATCCTAAGTGAAATTGTTTGGGATCTTTGTAAAAATTGCAGATTGAGAATGTCTTTTAAAAACTTCTATTGCTTTGCATTAATACACATAATTGAAATTTATAATAAATGCTTTTTGTTTTTATTAAATTTTTTAAACATACTATGGTTTTGAAGTAAATATTTTTTGATAACCAATCAAACGACTCTGTAATGCCTTAATTTAAATCTCCTATTTTGATTTTATCACAAGTTTTTTTTGTCATAAGCCGCAGCAGCATCAACAACAAAAAAAAAAAAAACAAATTAACAAACCAAAGTAAAAAAGTTTATAGCTATTCACTGTGTTATTTATGTTCAACATCCAAATGTTTCTAAAACGTTTTTTATCCATTTTAAAAAAACTAATATACACATTTACATAGATAACATCTTTGCACTTTTGCACTATAATAAAAAGCTTTTTGAAGTATAAAGATAAATTATCTGCATTTGGTATTTTCACTTAAGTTGAATAATTAACTACAGTTTTTTCTTGCAAATCCTCTATCTATATAATATTTTCTTCAATATTTTATTTAATTAAAATATTTATTAATTATTAAAAGGTTTGTTTATTTTTCAAACTGAATTTTTGGTTTAATGTCTTTTTATTTTTTAATTCTGGTTATATCCCTTAATCATCAATTATTTTTAAATTCATTTTATGTTCTTTCAGCTGTATGATAAATGACCATCTTCAAGATAGCTTAGGTCAATAACATAGTCGTAATCTATTTATCATCCATCCAGATATCTATTGATCTATCCATGTAACTATTCATTCACCATTCACTTATCTATTTATCTATCTCCATATTTATCTATGTATGTATTTATATATGTCTATCTATTATTATATAGAGCTATGTAATTATATATTTGTCAAACTCTTTATAAATTTACTATCTTCCTGCCTATCTTTTTTTTCAGTTTATTTTTTTTATCTGTCCATTAATCTATTTACACGCCTATTTGTAACTTTAATGAAAGAAAAAAAAACTTCTGCTGCTATATAGTTAGGTTATAATTAAAACATTGATACTTTTTGAATAGCTAAAAAACTTCAAATTAAGTTAACAAATCCTAAAGTAATATTAGTGTTTTGAATGTATATCAAATGAAACAGAAAATTAGCATAAGAAAATATAAAATCTTTATCAACTGGCCCATGATGCATTTAGTAAGGATGTATATATTTCAGCATTCATAATTATATTGAACAGATATTTCTTTTTTATTAAAATACACTATACAAATACTTCACTTAAACATATATATTGCAATATGAGCAAAATATATATGTTAAAACTACACATCATGTTACATATTGTCATTTTAAAAGAAAGTAGAAGAGATCAATGATTAATTTATTAAAATGAAATAATATAAACAGTTTTCTTTAAAAAAAAAACGTAATTAATTATATCAAAAATGAACAATTGCATGTAAATAGTTTTTTTTTGTTTAATAATTGAGTAGAAGTTTAGAATTGGAGTGGGGTAAATAAATCTTAAGTAAAGATTGAAACTAGCTTTTTTTTTATATAAAATTACAGAGAAAAGAATGTATTTATAAAAAAAAAAAAAACAGTAACAAATAAATGTAAAATTCAAAACAAAGTTAATTTGTAAAAAGAAAAACTTTTAAAATGTATTTAATAAAAGATTACTGTCTGATAAGAAGTAAAGTATAACTAACAATTAATTTAATTAAAACCACCTAAACTATTTTATCAAATGATGAAATAGTTATATTAATCTCAAAATAAGATTAAATAGCTGAACAATGCAATAATTAATTAAACTTGATCTCAGTCATGATAAAAAAACAATGAGAGAAATATAAAAGAGAGAAATTAATTTGAAGAAGCAGTCAGACTATTATGTAATAACAGAATATAAGTGATGTTGATATTAAATATAAACACTGCCATGATTGTATTACTATTGAAAATAATCTCATAATTTTACAAATGGCTGAAACTATTGCTGTACCAACATAAGAAAGAGAGAACAAAAAAATAGTGCTCAAAAGATGTGCATGGAAATGAAAGATAAAAGAGCTTGACAAAAAAAGAGTCAGTATTATGAATCAAATGTGGGGTATAATTGGACAGAAAAGTGAAAGAATATATTAATAGAGAGGAAAGATAATTAGAATTTACATATGGAAAAAGTGATAGAACTAACTTGAATTCAAATATCAAGGATTAAGAATGAAAGTAAAGATGGAAAAATATTCAGCAGGAAAGTAACACAGAAATGAAAGAAACAAATGATTCCACTCAAAAATCCTGTTAATAAATTATTGGTCATCTGGAAAATATAAAAGTTACACATAAAGAATCAAAATAAAAGTCATATATCACATGACCCTATCTCTTAAGCTTGTAAATTTTAAATAATGAGGATTGCCAATTCGTCTACAAGCTTTATGATAAATGCTTAGCCAGAGCCAGCACTTAAAATATCTCTGTTAGGAACCCCTCCCCAAATCCCTGACCATGGTTTCATGCTTTGGCACTCCTCAGAGAAGTTTCAGGGTAGGTTCAGATCCTAGATCTAAAAATAGCAACCCAAAGCCAAGCACTTATATAAATGTTATGTATTGAGTGAAAAATCTGAAATTTTCAGACATCTATGTCTTCAAACCCAGATATCCAACTCAAATAGCTATATGGGGTTGATATATCTTCAACCATACCATATATTAATAGTCTTAGCAATATAAAATTGCATAAGATTTATGGCAGAGACTATAAATAGTCAAAATAAGAGTCATATATCACATGACCCTATCTCTCAAGCTTGTAAGTTTGGATTGCTACTTCCTCCACAAGCTTTGTGATAAATGCTTAGCCAGAACCAGCATTAAAGAATTTTAAAAAGGTAGAAAAATTTCATAGGTTTAAATAAACTGGAATTAATATATGGATTATAAACAATGTCCAATTCTATTGAAAGAAGTGAAATTAAAATCAAACAGTTGTTAAAGAAAAGGTAAGGTAGAACATATTTTCTTATTATGAGGCACAAAATTTAGTGAATCAATTAATGAAAATAAAAAACATTTAGGAGCCAAATTAGTGATAACCTTTTTGAACATTTAATAACCTAGAAAAGTATTTTAATTTTACAGATGATTCCAGAGAAAAATAAGAAAGTGATAGCATTCAGTCAATTACAAGGAGCATGTCAGACATGGTGGAACTTTGTTCACAAAGCCTAGTACTTTTCAATATTATAAAGATATATTAGCGTTCAGCTATTAGACCAAAGAATATCAAGCAGGTATAAGGTAACAAGTTTTTCAGGAAAGATATATATATATAATTTGAAGGACACATACCACTTTCTTCAAAAAGCAAGAGACTAGATTGAGAGCCCTAACTACCCATCCTATAACTGAAGGCTAGATCATTTAGATCATATAAAAATGACCTCTTTAGATTGAAAAAATACTGATTGGTACTGATCACCAATCCACTGAGTTGGTATATGAGCTTCTCAATCTAAGCAGTCAACCAGAATAATATTTTAGTCAAAGAATGAATTTATAATGAAGTGGAAAACACCTAAAATGGGGGAAGTAAAGCACAGATTGAATTGTAACTTTTGAAAACTCAATTAGAATTTGGTGAATATATTATTTCATTGTTATTTCATGTTGTTAAAAAGAGTGAAAACATAATTACTGATTAAGAAAATACAGTATTGCATTACTAATATACTGATTTATTAAAAAAATAAATGCATACAAAAGTTTTTGGAGAAAAGCTTTAATTTAACCTTCAACTAGCATGATATGAACCGTCATTTGCCCAGTATTGTCTGCTCTAAATATAATGATGCCAAACATAAAGTGAAAGAAGCCAGGCTTATTGCCCAAAACAAACATGCAATCAACAAGAAAAAATCTGGCATTCCCTTTCATAAAAATGGCTTATGTAATTGTACTTATTTACAATTCAAATTTTATGTAAATTCCTGTCTTGTTTTTTTCTAATAAATATCAGAAGTCTCTCTTACAGTCTGTTCTATGAGAATGACTATTAAGTAGTCAAAAGCATGCTAGACATATTATGCTAATTGAAAGTTAAATTAAAGCTTTTCTCCAAATATTTTGTACATATTTATTTTTTATATTACATTTTTGGAGATAAAAGTATATTAAAATTTTGTTCGATACTTATTTGTATGGATTTATTAATCAAAAAGAATTAATTGATCTATATTTATTTAATAAAAATTATATGAGGCTAAACATTTATTTATTAATTGTATTTGTGCTTTATGCAAAAAAGTGAAGCTTGTCTAAATCTTACAAAGTTATATGGCTTAGCGCTTTCGGAGCTCTTGAGTCTCCATAATCATAGCCTACTTTTAACTGATTATGGAGACTCAAGAGCTCCGAAAGCACTAAGCCGTATAACTTTGTAAGATTTAGACAAGCTTCACTTTTTTGCGTAAAGCGCAAATACAATTAATTACTAATCAAAGGTGAAGTAAAAACTATTACAATTACTTATTGAAAATGTAGTGAAAAATTATTAATCAATATTTACAAGTAATTTTGAACATTCCTACTGCATATATAAAATGAAAGTCAGCAGATCATTGATTTCATCAGTTATAGATATTATTTGTCAATAAATTTAGTAAGAAAAATTTGAAAGATTTTGTTTTTACATTGGTATTAAAGATTATTTTAGCCATAAATATTATGCATTTACTGTTGGAACACAGGTTTGAAGACCATTTAAATAATATATGTTACACTGATTTAAATTTAGGAATATAATATAATTTCAAAGGTTTTCATTTATCATAAATTGAATGAAATTATAACAATCATATTTAGGATTTAAAATAATAAATATTAATCAAAATTATTAATTCTCTATAGACATAATCTATAAGTTGAATATAAAAAGGACATTTTAAATATATTAAATAATTTTATAAATGGATAGAAAAAAAAAAGAGGATAAGAAAAAAAAAGTTTTATAATTAAGAAGATATATAAAATGATTGCACCAATTTTCTTTACATAATCCTTACAGCTTTTAATAGTTTAAATACTGGTTGTCTAGTTATTAATGAAAATATATTATTCATAAAGTTAATATTTGCAATATTATGCATAAGGTATTATGTGAATGTGGAGAATTCAAAATATTCATAAACTTAAAATACTTAATGCAAAATATATGATAGTGGTCATGTGATAGAAAATGTCAATTCTATTTTTATAAATACTGTGGTGATTCTAATAAAGATATTTGCTTTGATAATATTTTTATTTTATGCATGAAAAAGGAATTGAATAAAAAACTCAAGTATTTTTTATGCCATATAACGTGATAAATAAATCAAGAATAGAAGTATGTAAGTATATAGATATTATGAAATATTGGCCAAAATAACATTTCAATGGTATCTTTTGAAAATCATCTGTTAATTTGAACTTAAATTTTAACTATAAAGTAGAATGATATTGATTACATATAATAAGCTATCTATATGTAATATTTATTCATAGATTTTATAAGTATATTATATCTTATAAGTCCAAGCCCATATTTTTTGCTTGTGTGTATATATATATATCGAACTATTGGTATTTTTGCACTTTACCTTCATTTGAAAGTAGTTTGAAATTATAATCTGCCAAAAATTATCATCATCAAATAGCAGTATCAATTCACAAAACAGTCACAACTTATTTTTCTATTTGCACATCATGTTAAATTGTCCATTTTGAGACAAATGTTTCTATGGCTACTGTGCATTGATAAATATTAAAAAAGATACTATTCATGAGAATTAGTTAACTATTGGTAGTTGAGGGTTTATATAATTTTTCTTTCACATTGTTTTAATAAGAAGAATTTCTTGGAATTTTAAAAAAATCTAACATTCTAGAAAATCTGTTACATAAAATAATATATTTGACCTAGATTTGATTATCAAGACTTGGATATGACGTGGATTTACTAGTAAAACATATATATATATTCGCATAGGATGATTAATAAGTTCATGTTTTTAAACGTGAAACAAAACCATTTCTTAACTGATTTTTTTTTTTAGTTGGTGCAATTTATTATATAACCATAATACAACAACTGCATTTATATTCGATGTTAACCTATAATAAAATTAATCAAATTATAGTGTATAGCAGTTGCTTATTGCTTTTAATAAAAACAAAACCTCCAAAAAAACGTCTAACCCCACCTTACAAATTAAAACTAGTACCGTCAACAGTGTGTTATTCAATTCCACTAGTAAAATTACTTTTTCAAAATGAGCTCGAAATAAATTAAAGATTGGATAAATTCGCAATATATTTCTTTTAATAACACATTTTATTTCAACTTTAAACTCGCTTGTTAATAAAAAAAAAGAACTTTACTTAAAAAACAATTAATCAGGCAGCTCCGTTTTTTTATTCTTGTTTGTAAACATTAATAAAGAACAGCAAATAATTCAATTATGAAAAATTTCTTTATAAATTAATACGATTAATAATAATGTTCATTCATTAAAAAGTGCACTTTAAAAATACGACATGAAAACTAAAATTGATAATAATTAGCTAGTGGTAAATAATAATGTTTAAGTAAAAACCTTTTCTCAAGCTAATCATAAAACAAATCTTTTAAAGCTCCCTTGGCCTTCTGGGAACACTAACTTGGAATTTTCTTTATTAAATAAAATGAAAAATTGCGAAGTTAAATTTCTAAGACCTTGAACGTAAAGCAGATAATACCGAAGAAAAAGACCTTTCATGATAAATTTGGCTCAGAAATTGAATTGAAAAGAACTATTTGTTAATTATGCTTATGAGTATTCTGTTATTAAATAAATAGAGAAAATAAAATTAAATGCACAGTATATATATATTATTTAAAATTAAATCTTGATTTCTATTTTTGTTGAAGTTGTTTTGATAATGAAAAAAATATCTATCATCAAAATTAAATAATGTAAACATTGCTTTATTACAATAATTATTATTTGTAAGCACTGATACTAAATTATTATTTATATACGTGATTTCAAAGTGTTTATGCTTTAAGAACACTTCGCAGCATAGTGACAAAACTCATTTACCATGCATACGAGTTTGAATTTAGATTGGGTAATCTTAAAATGCGTTTTAGATTCTGTCAACCTAAATTTTTTGTTGTAGTTAAGCAGCTTAAAGATATCTTCAACTGCAATGTTGGTAGGAAAATAAAAAAAAATATATCTATTCTTAGTTAAATTGTAAGCTTAAAAAGACAATGAATACCGCATTTCTAATACTTTTTTATGGTTCCATCTTTATATGATATATTATTTATGTAACCAAGAATAGTAAGGGTTCAAAACAATACAACTTTAAACATATAATGTGCCAATGTATATAATGAAAAACATTAAAAAAAAATGTAGAAATCAAAAAGCAGAGGTAAATTATGAATTTAGTGACAATAGAAATATAATGTTCATCAATGGATGAAAGCCTATCATATTAAGGTTACAATTTTTGTTTTGCAGTCAATGTATTAACACTTGCTTGATCAATTTAGATTAATCAGTGTTGTTTATTATCTTCGATCTGATATTGGATAACTAGCTGCTATTGCTATGGCTGCCTATTTAAATAATCCTATGCTTTTTTGTGATTTTATATTTTTAAAAGTTTATATGTCTTTGATTTAGATCCCATATTGTGAGATCATAAGCAGATGTGTTAATAACTACTCCATGAAAATCTTGATTGTATAAGTTCTATATATATAGTACCAAAAGGTGACCTTTTATTTAACTAATTATAATTCTTGGTCACTTTCAAGTAAAGAAAGTCTGCAGTAATTAAAAAAACTATGCAATATTAAACAAAATTGTGTTAAAGTTTATTAAATAAAATAAAAGGTGAAAAAACAAATGAGTAGAAAAGTGGAGACATACTTTGCTCTAAAACCATAAATATTGGAAACTTATATGGAATGAGATTTGTAAATAAAAACAGAACAATATTGTGAAAAATAATAGAATATCAAGCAGATTGTTAAAATTAGCTATTTTACTTAACAGAAGTTATCAAATTCACATAATTCAGGTTTATATCACAATGAGTTTTTATGATGTTTTGAAATATTAATGCTAAAATTGGAAACCAGTTGGAAGATGAAAGTGCTATGAATATATTTGATAATAGAAATAGAAATGAAAATGACATAAACTTGTATAATTATAAATTGTGTGAGTTTTATAAATATTCAAAGTGTGTGAAGTGCTGGAAAGAAAAGCTATAAAGAGTGCAAAAATATTAAATGCTTAGAACTTTTGAGGTGGTTTGCCTCATATTCATAGCAATGAATATGAGACAACCTATCTTGAAAGTGCTAAGCATTTAATATTTTTGCACTCTTTATAGCTTTTCTTTCAAGCACTTCAAATGCTTTTAATTTTATTATAATATTAAGAGAGAAGTTTAAAAATTCTTAATAATTTACAAATATTCAAAGTGTAAATAATTATGGAAATATTTAGATATAAATATGGATTACATTTTCATTTGACAAAATATATCAAATAGAAATAGTTAATTAATTAGTAAGATGCAAGTTTTAATATAATATAATAGTGGAGAAAGGTCTTAATAATTACAGTACAAGGAAGTGATATTTTTAATCTTCAACCATATTATAATGAGTTTAAGTAAAACTTGCAAAGATTTTTAAATATTAATTGATAGTGAAGGTGACTGAGATTTGAAAGATATTAGTAAAAAGTTAATTGATACTTTAGTAAAAATTGCTTCACAGATAGTTTCAAGAAAGGATTAGTTGACCAGTAAATTTTTATATAGACAAATAAATATATAATATGAAAATATTTAAAAATAATCAGTTTAGAAAAATTAAATATTGAAATTTTGTAAAATGATTGACATAATAAATTAATAATGAACTGAAAGTAAAACTGTAAACATTATGATAATGCTTATAAATTATATAAAAAACCTTTATAATAGAAACAAAGTTGTTCCCTTAATAACACAAAAAAATAAAACATTTATTATTAATAAAACAAGGTGGAACATGTAAAATATAAAGAACAATTATATATAT